>JASDQU010260966.1:2831-15643 GCA_032191745.1 Picea mariana
ATGAATGTAATTCTTAAAGACATATACGAATAAACAATCTATGGTTTTATCCCTATTTGGGTTTCCACGTAAAAACACTAGTGTACTATGTATGTGTATGATTGATCATTTGTTCATTGTTTATTTACTCTGCAAATATTGGATGATAATGCTACATTGATATAACACTTGCATTTTATGGTTAAAAATGATTACATTGATCTATTGTTGATTCACTCCCCCCCCCCTCTTAGTAATCCAACAAATCTCTTAGTAATCCAACAAATGGTTTCAGAGTTGGATCCTTGAGGAAACAATTTACCCACTGGAAGGAAATCATGGATTATTCTGAGAATGGAGTACCACTATTTAATGGTGAGAATGGTTTAAAGTATTAGCTATGGAGTGGAAGGATGAAAGTATTTTTACACGTGCAGGGGTATTATATTTGGCTATCATTCATTACAATATATGATAGTTCAAAAAGGAAAAAGACTGCAACCAAGAAGAAATTGAAGAAGAATAGAAAAATAGCAATGGATTTCATCTCGGAAGGATTACCTAATATGGTAAGAATAAAGGTTGGTAAATGTTCATCAACCAAATAAATTTTGGATAATCTACATGATATATATTCTTCACCCATCATAGATTCAGAAAATGCCAAAGAAGATGCAGGTTCAAATCAAGAAGAAATATATTCACCATGTCAAACAGATTCAGAAGATGAAGATTACATAATCAACAGAGGTATGTTGTTTTTATTTAATTGTGAAAAACATAGACATCTTGAAATAGAATGCCATGAAGGAAATGGGACAAAAAAACTAATTGAAAAACAAGACAGTTATGAAGAAGAATTGATCAGTGCTTTAGATGAACTAAGAAAAGAAAGAGAAGGAAACAAGTCACTCAAGAAGTAATTGATGAAACAAAAGAAAAGTGTTGACATTTTTTAAGAATCCCAACAGGCCATTGAGAACTTAAGAACTCATCTAGAAGAAGCCAAAAATATCAAATAAAATTTTAAAGATCAAAAGAAATATTTGGAAGCTAACATAGAAGCAGAGAAAGAAGCAGCATAAATGAGAGAAAATATAATGACAAATAATCTTAAGGAAATAACTAATTCTCTAAACCATCATGACAAAAAATTTGATCAATAAGAGAAAGGACTTGAAGAAGAAATAAGCACATTAAAAATCCAGCTTGAAGAATGTTATAGCAAGATTTTCCTGAACATTGTTATCTTGCACAGAGGGCATTTTTCCATTTCCCTATGCAGACTTGTCATCCTTTTTTGCTGAATACATATATAAAATACATAGTTTTCCAAATGTATGCACCCTATCTACTATACAACATGTGTATACGTAGGCTACTCTGCTACAACCCGCGTACATCTGGATTTGTGCCAAAAAATACAAAAAAGAAGTTTTGTTTCCATGTCACGACATGAGATATTTGATCCTTGGCCATCCATATACTTGAAATGCTCTAACTCAGCAATTTAGTTGCATTTTGAAGGCTATAAGAACACAATTCCTAGCTATAGAAAAGAAGGGAGAAATCATTTAACATTGAGAGCAAAGTTATTCTGGAGAAATTAATTCATATTGAGTCTGCATCCCTTTGTCCCTTAATTCTTAACACAATGTTCATCCCCGAAGCTCTTTCCCTATTGTTGATAGAATCTCATTGTCTCTTTTCTATGAGATTTCCTTTGGTGGAGGATTGAAGTGGTGGAGGCCCAGTTGGAAGGAACTTGGTTTCTTGGTTTCAAACCATGCCAACACATAAGACTATAATGTTTTCTCTTCTGTTGATCATTTATTAATAGAAATACTCCTTTCCTTTCCAATTGGTATAGTGCAAATATATGATTATTATCCATGGGCACATTTGTAATGTTTATTAACATATTATGCTATCTAATGTGCTAACCCCTTTATATTATCACTATAAGATTTCTCTTTTTGTTTGTTGAGAACTTGTTGCATGTACAAAGATTTGGGTCAAAGTACTCAATAGTGGAACATCATCAAACGTTGGAATGAGGTAGGCTTCTTTCTTAGCTCGCTTGCACATTCTTTTATATAGAATATGTTAAATTGAGTAGATTTATGTAGTCATAACTGTCTGTTGTGGTTTACCCTAGCCATAGAGAGTTTTTCCTTCATAAAAAAACTGGTGACTCCATTGAGGAGAGATCTTCTTTATAAGGGTTGAAGTACTTTTTCTCCTTGCATTGCTCTTTTTTTTTTGCGTTTCTTGTCGTATCACTACTTGATAGATTTTTTTCACTATGGGTCTGAGTTTTCATCATTTTCCACTTGTCCGGCCTTGTTTTCAATCCTGTACATGCCTTTTATCTTGAAAGTCACGTATACGCATGTGATGTATCATTGCAAGCTGCATATATACACATTGTTTGCCTGAACAATCACGTATACCACTTTTCCTTTCTTATTTGTTGTGTTGTGTGATTCCTGGGTGGGATTTGATGATTGTTGATCCTTCTTAGGTCTCTGTAGTACCTATTGAGATTCTTTGGGTTGCCATGTAACCTGTTTGGAGTTGAATTTTTGGGCGTAGTCTTTCTCATCATTTTTCATTTTTTAGATTTTGTCCTTCAACTCTGGGTTGTTTCTTGGTTGCTTGGTATTCTACTTTAGTCATTCCCTTTATACATAGTATAATTTAGATATCAGGTTTCTTTTGAGCCCATGCATTTTCTTTTTAATATATTGAAAATATAAAAAAATAGGCATTTTACATTGCTTGGAATTTTTGTCTTTTGAATTTTTATCATTAGATTAGTGCATTTCGTGAAATATTGGATTTTACTTCTGCATTGCAGAGTTGAAATTGAAAATTGTGTTGTTTTTATACACATATCATTCATTGAAAAAAAAATGGACTTTGCATTATATTTATATTTATTTTTTTGTGGAGTCATAATATCATGAGTTTCACTTCCATACCTTTTTGAGTAATCATGGCCAATAAAATTTACTCTTTAAACTAAAATTGATTAGTCACAATTTTATGTTTAGGGTGCACAAACTAGTCTAGGATTTAGTTTCTTGGGATACAATTTTGTGAGTAAACTTCTCCAAGGCAATTAAATCAACATATGTGTCTGAGAAAGGGAGTTGATATTTCCTTTGTATAATTGGTAATATCAAGAGGCTCCGCTCACACCAGAGTTAATCGCGAGGTCGTGCGAAGTTAGGTTGAAGGAATAACCCATGGATACTCACCTAGCATCAGATATATTTATGTGGATTTATTCGTATTTTGGGATCTTGCGAGTACCCATACCTCTATGAAAAGTGGTTATTTCAAGGTTTCTGTCTTTGCTACCTTTCCCATACAATAATCCAGAATTACGACTACACGCCTGTAATGTACCTCAGTTTTGTCATAACTTTTTTTTTTCTTTTAAGGGATATTATCCCTAAGTTCCTTACAAAAACTTTCAATAAAAGAAATAACTCTTTTATTTCCATTGTTAAACTCTGGTATTTATTCAAGTTATGAATGTTAATGATGACATTACTACTCAATCCCATTATCTAACAGTTTCTTTTCAATTCTTGAGTCATACCAACATTTGTATAAGGGTACAAGTTTATATTAGTTTTCACTTGAAAAATAAACAAAGGCATGGGACTTAGGGTCCTAACCCCTCTACTTTTGACACCCTCCATATATGCGCTCAAGAATAGACAAACCATACAAATAAGATGTTATGCCTAACATATGGGATGCCAGATTATTTACCTTAGCGATATGTTGGTTTTAAGCCTAAGTTGTTTTGACTCTCTCATACACGACCATAGTCCTCGACAGGATTACTCTGTAAAAAAAAATGGTTGGTTAAAGGTCTTTTGTTAATAACATAGCCTAATGTTCTTTCGAGTTAGAAACAACCCCGTACTAACAAATTTTTTATCTCTGCCAGACTTAGGTGAAGTATAATTAACTAGCGGCAACTGGCTAGTGGTTGTTGAAGATTTCCAAAATGTAGTTTTCGAGGAGATCCACTTATTTACTTTTTAATTCCATTAAATGTGATAAGAGGTTTATGACAGTTGAGAGTTAATCTCTGACCATCCATTAATGGAGGTAGATGAGAAACAAAGGCCAACTCTGTATCTCCGTCCAACCAAAACTCGCCAAGTCACCTCTATCACATGGTCATGCTTTCCTTGTACCTTCAACATTCATGTTGCATGGGGTTCATGCTTTAGGGTTACAGTTGTTGTTCTCTTTTCATTTTTGTGAAGCTATTTCAGAGTTGGGGCTCTGCATTTCTCTTTGTCTTCTTGGCGTGGGGAGTACGGCAACTTAGAGCGCCTTCAAGGACTGCTTCTACTGTTGGTAAGTGGCCCCTCTATTCATTATACGTTCTACTCAATCACTTTGCAAGGTTTTTGGCCTTATGTTCTTTATATTCTTTCCGATGAATTTGCACAGGTATCATTTTCAGGTCTTTTGTTCTTAGGGTAAGTCATCTCCTTCATCCTATAATTTCCTTCTACACTAACACCAATGTGAGTCTCTTCAAGAATTCACTGGACTATGGCTCAGAATTTGATCTAAGTTAGGGATTCATAATGTGTCTGCATACTATACTTAAGCATGATAAGGTAATTTCATGGGGCCGGTTTTCAAATAACATTTTCTATCTCGGTTAGACACATGTAGTGAGTTTCATGCTCGAGCCCTCTATTTCCAATCTACCCAAGGAACTTTCAGGCATGTGAAATTCTTATCAGAGTGTTTCTGAAAGTTACATTCGGTATAACCATAGACAAATAATCTGTGTATCTGGCGTTGTAAGTTTAAAGGAAAAACTGGGTCATCCCTTTTCATGCTAAAACGATTCTAGTGAATTCGGCAAGGTGTTGACCCTGTGTTTCCTTTCTTTAGATGACTATTCTTCGACGGTAAATAGAAAGATTTTGGGAATGTTCGTTGACCTGAGGCCTCAAATTTCTACACTTGTATTTAAAATAAATATTTGGTTATGTTTGTTATGTGACTCAGCTACTTCATTGTGATCGTCATTCATGTATTATTTCCTGTAATGTTTTACTTTGACTTATTTACTAGTTCTTATCACTAATGATGGGACCCTGTGATTTGTGAGGGTACCCATTAGGGAGTCGTTGGATCCTCCTCCCCTTTTGGTCTGGAATGTACTCATCTCATTGCAACAGTGAAGGATAGTGAATCCCTCCATTTAAAGTTAAGTATTACTTCGACAATGCCTTTCCTATTATTACTCATTTTATTTTAATCATCTTATCTCTATTGAACAAATTATTAATGGTATTTCTTGCAACTTTGTGTAGGGGTTTCATCCAAGAGAAAACCATGGAGATCAACTTTTGTCACCCTCTTAAGAGATATTCTAGTTCCATCTTGCCTCTTCCCAAGAGGGCCTAGGCGACTAATGGTAGAAAGATTCAACTAAAGAGTTAGCTCTGTGATAGATATTTGTTCATTTTTATGCTAGTTTGTACCTTTGTTCCTTGCCTTCATGGTTGAATAAGAGGGTTGACTTTAAAATTGAATAATTGGTCGAATGATTATGTCGGATTTTTGCTATGTCCTAATTTGAACATTATTGGAATGGAAAATACTATTTGATTTTCTTGGAATACTCGAACTATTCTTCGACATTCTGAAATAAATGATATTGTGATTAATATATGTTGTTTTCATTCCTGTAGCTTTACTTTCAATCTTTATCACCGTAGATCCTAGGAAAAATAAAATTATGTTGTAACGTTTTAACCTGGACTTGTAATCGTTAGAAAAACCATTTGTTTTCATTCTGAGTTGTAGTCAAAGTTTTCTAGAACTACTTTACCCTACTTCCGAGCATGTGAATGTCTAAAGCTATTTGTTTCCTTGTCACAGTCAGTGTTGACGGGATCTAAGAATTAGGCATTAAAATAGGTCCGATTCTATCAGGGTAAAATAGATTAAATATACGACTCTGTAATTATATCAAGAACACTTTATTTATATATATGCAATTATATATAAATATATAGACATTCCTTTTATTGTACAGTGGGTTTCATATAATTGTTAGAAAGTTTCATATTAATTACTTAATATATCAACAAAACTTTATACTTGTACAATGCCATTTCTATGCCATCTACTGTATGTATTGTCGAATGGGAAACAAATGCATATATATTCATAACTACATTCATATAGTTACATAAATATTTCATGAATCCCTATCATAGTAGAGTTTTGTCCTGATTTGGGATTTTAGTATGTACAGGTTGAAAACAAAACTTGAATTCTTTATCAGTAAATGATCTTATGACAGGTAGAAACATCTAGAATTTGTATCTGTATATTCTTCATTAATTTATTACTTTATACCATATAACTTTGTTCTTTCCACGACTAATACACAGTGGCTTTGTAATGCTATTTATTATTTACAGTCTATTCCTACCACAGATATAATACTCAATCATTTTATCAGTCCATTCATTATCATAATAATGTTGTTCCTATAACAAATAACATACTGTGATCCTATAGATACAGTATTTAGTCAAACATAATTACTTCCACAGCAAGTACCCTACAATAACTATATAATTCTATCTAGACACACATGAACAATAGGGCATTCATCTAGAAATAGAAGGCATGTATAATCATTTCAATGATACAAATAAAATAAGAGGGAATTAGAGGAACATATCTGAATAAACACTGGAAAAACAAAAGGAACAACCATGTTCCTCCCAACCTTATAACAAGGCAACCAAATCACTTGTCCTGTTCACCCCCTAGTCTGACCATGAATCCATGAGGGATAACTTGGAACTCCCTTTAGAAAATTCTTTACAGTTTCAGCAATCTTATCCTTGCCTCACACTCATCCAGTAGTGTTCGTAACAACAAGATATAGATTTTCTTTTCCTCTAGCATACTAGGCAATGTCCTACCTCCTCACATATGCCATATATCCAAAGTCATTTTTTCCTAGGAATTTTTCCCTGCCTTGGGAATTTTTGTAGCTTTCCAAATCCCTGATTTTCAGGGGCTTCCCATGGACAAATACTTGATTTTCCACTTGTAACAATCAGCCTTGGGGTAGTTCCAGCATGTTCCCCACTCATGGAGTCATGCTCACCTAATTTCAACATGGTTCTTCCATTTGTATTCCAACAATAATTATAAAATATTTTTTTTTATACAGGTGTCATAGTTAAGAAACGAGTTGGTTCAAATCACGTCTCTGCCTAACCATCATAATCATCAATTTCAATTAATTAAATTCAAAATTTGGAATTGCCAAAAATGGAAAAAAATTTCCAATTTCGAATTTACCAAAAAAAGAGTAATTTTCCTAAGAAATATCAAACTTAAAAATAAATTATTTTTGGGTATGTCACATCCTTTCCCCCTTCAATAAAATATTTTCCTCAGTGTTCATTACTTTATTGGAACAAGTTTGGATGAGATTTCAACAAATCTCCCTCCAACTCCCAGGTGGCCTCCTTAGGGCTAAAGTGCTTCCATTGCACCTTTACCTGAGCAATCACTCTATTCTGAAGTGCTATTTCTCTTTAGTTCAAAATGTGCAGAGGTTCCTCTTGGAACTCGCCTTTTGGTTCCACCTGCACCAAGTTCCAATCGATCATATGAGTCGGTTCATGAACATAATTCCTTAACAAGGAAACATGAAATACATTATGAATTTTTGGATTGGCTGGAAGTGGAAGTTGGTATGCTACGGGTCCAATTCAAGATAGTATATCAAAGGGCCCACAAAACCTAGGTGCTAACTTGAAACAATTCCCTAGCTTTAGTGAAATTCTATGGTCTTTGACTTTTAAGTAAACATGGTCTCCCACTTGAAATTCCAAGTGTCTTCTTTTCTGGTCCACTTAACTTTTATGTCTTTCCTATGCCTCTTTTAAGTTTTGTTGTACCTTTCTTACAGTACTCTCCATTTCTTGGAGCATATCTAGTCTAGCCATGAGTTTGTAGACTAGGTAATCCCAACTAATTGGATTTTTACAATTTATGTCATACAATATCTCAAAGGGGATTAATTTAACCAAAGTTTGGTACCCATTGTTATATGCAAATTCTACCAAATGCAGGTATGATGAAGGAGCATCTCAAGCGAGCCAGCGCGGAGGCCAAAGATAGTTGGACAAGCACCCAACACAAATTTTGAAAATGTCTTAAGATATTAATGAAGCCATTAAGAAGGAACGCCTTTGTAAAATGTGAACAGAACTTGAGCGATCCACTCTCGTCCTTAGTAGATAGAAGGCATTTATGGTAGTTAATGCAAGTAGGTAGAACTAAATGTGTAGATATGACAATTTTAGAGCGCAAGAGGGAAATGGGATATAGACACCCCCATTGTGTATTGTAACATTACATGATTATGATGAGCATACAGAGCAGAGAAGAGAGAGCTGTGTGAAGACACCCATGTATAGAGATTTGAATTAATAGAGAAAGCTTTGATTCAAATTCATGGCATCGTGTTCATTCTCTGTGTATGTATATTGAATGCTATGCTCATGGTTATTTTACTCTTTCTACTGTACATTTTATTTTATGCTATGTATGAATGATTTCTTGTTGAATGTTTGAAATTTGAGAGGAAAGGGGAAAGGAATGAGTTTCAATTGTTTCTCCATCTGAGCAAGAGTTCCTGCAAGGAGTGCAGTTGAATTGTCCACAAGGAGTGTGTTGATGAAGGGTTCAGAGGTTTGTCTCTGAAAGCTTAGATAGGGTAGCTTTTGTTCTCATTCACTCAGAAGTGAAGTTAGGCATAGGAGCCATGCAAGGAGTGTGCAGGCCGAGTAAAGTCTCAAGGTTGCGAATCTGAGTGAATCATTGAGAGACTACTGCTGCAGGTGTGCGCAGAGTCGAGGGAGGTCAACACTTGAATGTGTTTGAAGGACTGTCACAAGGAGTGCGAGCATGAGTTTTCTGAAAAGATTAGAGTTGGAGAAAGCTCAGAAGGATTTGGACCTTTGAAGGAGTCAAAGGAAAAGAAGAGACCAAGTACCTTGAAAGTTTGAAGGAAAGCGTAGCGATGTCGGACCACAGGAGGATGAGTTCTCAAGGAATGAGACGAATAGTCGGAATTCTCTGTGGAGAGTTTGTGAAGTCCTGTGAGCCATCAGATCTCACGAAGGAGAAGGGGATTTACCGTGAGTATTCCAAAAGGTGCAAGCTCAGGAGAGGTAAAGCCATCGATTCAAGTCAGTCAGCGATTGTTGGATCACTCGTGAAATCTCCTATCGGGATTTCATGAGTGGAAGGGTCAAAAACTTGGTATTAAAGTTCAGGAAATAGAGAAGCGTGAAGCTGTGAAGGATTGATAGGATTGTGTGGGACCATAGGAGCCAGCAAGGTGGATAGGTGGCACACTATCGATGTAGAAGTCAACTGCATTTACCACTTTAGAGTTTTGTAATTCAAAGTCCTGAATGGCGAGAAGTCTAGTTTTGGGGCCAACGCCAAGAAACGTGTCAGAGTCTAACCTATCGGGATTTAGGAGAATAGAATATCGGGATTTCGGGGTTCATGGGCAGAGTTGTATGTTATCGCAAATCATGAACGCGTGAAAGATTGAGTCCATGTGTTGTTCCAACATTATTCAGTCTAAAGAAAGATGGAGGTTGGAGGATATGTACTGACTTGAGGGCGATCAACAAGATAACCATCAGGTACATATTTCCATTACCAAGGATGGATGATCTGATGGATTGCTTGAGTGGAGCAAAATTCTTTTCAAAGATTGATTTGAAAAGAAGTTATCATCAACTCTGCATGAGAGAAGGTGATGAGTGGAAGATAGCCTTAAAAACCAATGAAGGGTTGTATGAATGGCTTGTTGTGTTGTTTGTCTTAAAAAATGCACCGAGTACCTTCATGAGGTTGATGAACGAAGTCCTAAGGGAGTTCATCAGAAAATTTATTATCCTATATCTGGATGACATATTGGTTTCCATTAAAAGAGTGGCAGATCATCTGAAGCATTTGGCTACAGTGATGGAGAGGTTACAACAGGAGAAGTTGTTGATAAACAGGAAGAAATCCTCATTCATGAAGACATAGCTCATTTACTTGGTATTTTTTATTTCTTCATATGAGTTGAGGATGGATCCAGATAAGGTGGAAGTGATTAAGAATTGGCCATCACCGAAGAATATCTTTGAGGTGAGAAGTTTTTACGGATTGTCTAGTTTCTACCGAAAATTCATTAGGAATTTCAGTGGAATTAGTGCACTGATGATGGACACAGTGAAGAAAAGACACAAGTATTTTCACTGGACAGAAGAAGCTGAGAAGAGTTTTAATCTTTTGAAGAGGAAGATTACGGAACAACCGATTTTGGTGTTGCCGGATTTCAAAAAGACATTTCAAGTGAAATGCGATGCAAGTGGGTTTGCAATAGGGGCAGTATTGAGTCAAGAGGATAGGCCGATAGCATATTTCAGCAAGAAGATGAATGAAGTGAAAGTGAAATACTCCACTTATGACAAGGAGTTTTATGCTATCATTCATACATTGAAGAAATGGAGACACTACTTGATTCCCAAGGAGGTTGTCTTATACAGTGACAACCATGCATTGCAGTTTGTGACTCAACAGGAGAAGTTGAATCAGAGACATGTTAAATGGGTTGAATATATGAAAAACTTTTCTTTCGTGATNTATTTTTGGTACTGCTAACAATGTTGTTGATGCTTTGAGCAGGAAGTGTTTTCCATTGTAGGAGTTCAAAGTCAAAACATTGGGTTTTGATGATCTCAGGGACATGTGCAGAAATGATCCAGATTTTAAAGAAGTGTACGAAACAGCTGGGAATCCAATTCTCAGAGATAGAAGCCAATGGGTAGAATATCATGATCCAGGATGGATTACTATTTAAAGGTAATCAACTGTGTATTCCAAAATGCTCCATGAGGGACAATTTGTTGAAGGAGAAACACAGTGGAGGATTAGCAGGACACTTTGGTCATGACAAGATGTTTGCAAAGTTGAATGAGTAATATTTTTGGCCGGGAATGCGAGAAGACGTCAAGATATTTGTGGACAGATGCAAAATTTGCCAGCATTCAAAGGGAAGGAAACAGAATGCAGGATTTTATCAACCATTTCCCATACCTGAGAGGCCGTGGGATGCAATCAGCATGGATTTCATATTGGGTTTGCCAAGAACACAAAGGGGTTTTGATTCAATCTTTGTGGTGGTGGATGGATTTTCCAAGATGGCACAATTCATTCCATGTCAGAAGACCAGTGACACAACTCACATTGTGAATCTGTTTTTCAAAGAAGTAATTCGACTTCATGGCTTACCAAGGAGTATATTTTCAGATCGAGACACCAAGTTCATAGGACACTTTTGGAGGACCTTATGAAAAATGCTGGGAAATAACTTGTCATTTAGTTCGACTTATCATCCCCAGACGTATGGACAGACAGAAGTGGTAAATAGAAGTCTGGGACACTTGCTGAGAAGCCCGGTGACAGAACACCACAGCTAGTGGGACAACATATTTCCTCAGGCAGAATTTTCTTATAACGACTCAGTTAACAGGAGCACAGGGCAGAGTCCATTTCAGTTTGTCTATGGCATGCAGCCGAGAGGAATTTCTAAATTGAGGAATTCAGAACAGATTGCGACTAGGAGCGCTAGTGCAAAATATTTCGTAGAGGTGATGAAGGAACTTCACAGCCGGGTGAAGGATCGATTGCAGAATTCAAGCCAGGAATATAAGCACAGAGAAGATCAGCACAGGACACAACTTCAATTTGAGGTTGGTGATTTGATTCTAGCACATTTGAGAAAGGAAAGGTTCCCAAGAGGAACATATAATAAGCTGAAGATGAAGAAGATTGGACCATGTAAGGTCTTAAAGAAATTTGGGGCAAATGATTACGGGATTGAATTACCAGATGGGGTAGGAATTTCTCCAATATTCAATATCTCAGATTTGTACCCATATAAAGCTAAGGAAGTAGGGACAAGAAATGAGAAGCCAGTGATCCAGTGGACAAAGAAGATGCCAGTTGCAGATAAGCCGCAGATGGAGTGCATACTGGACAAAAGAGTGAGCAAGAAGACCAGGCGAAAGAAATACTTCGAATATTTGGTCTAGTGGAAGGGCCATCCAGTTGAAGATGCTAGCTGGGAGAATGAAACAGAGGTCCAGAGGCATGGACACACCGTATGCGAGCTCATGGACAAGAGCCCATGAAAATTTTCAAGCAACGGAGTGTGATGCAGGAGCATCTCAAGTGAGCCAGCACAGAGGCCAAAGATAGCTGGACAAGAGCCCAACAAAAATTTTGAAAATGTATTAAGATATTAATGAAGCCATTAAGAAGGAGTGCCTTTGTAAAATGTGAATGGACCTTGAGCGATCTTCTCTCATCCTTAGTAGATAGAAGGCATTTATGGTAGTTAATGCAAGTAGGTAGAGATGAATGTGTAGATTTGACAGTTTTAGAGCGCAAGAGGGAAACGAGATATAGACAAACTCATTGTGTATTGTAACATTAGATGATTATCATGAGCATACAGAGAAAAGAAGAGAGAGTTGTGTGAAGACACCCATGTATAGAGATTTGAATTAATAGAGAAAGCTTTGATTCAAATTCATGGCGTCGTGTTCGTTCTCTGTGTATGTATATTGAATGCTATGCTCATGGTTATTTTACTCTTTCTACTGTACATTTTCTTTTATGCTATGTATGAATGATTTCTTGTTGAATGTTTGAAATATGAGAGGAAAGGGGAA
>JASDQU010260969.1:0-15643 GCA_032191745.1 Picea mariana
TTTCAACAATCATATACATGCATAACATATATAATGAATCACGGAAATGATACTTATATTTTAACTGGAATAAAATCACCAACTACGTGCATACCTTCCATGAACCTCCCATCCTTAGACCACACTGCTCATCATTCTCAGCAGTAGGTTACCCTTGAGCTGGGACTAAACTCCACCGAGCAAGGGATTCCTAGGCTAGGAAAGTTCAATAGGCAAGTCACACAGTTTAAGAGGAAGTATTCTCTCCTAGGAGCCACTTACGCCCACTTCTCAGAGACTCTCATTCCCCACATGCCTGTCCCACCCCAGGAGTATACACCTTAACTATCACATAGTCCATTGGATTCTCCACCTCCCTTGCCTTGGGATTCCGCAACAGGATGTACCAGAATTCTCAGAGCTCTGTAGTAGCTACGAGACTCCCTCCAAGATAAATCACCTCCTCAGCAAACTCTCTCACCCAGAGAGAGTTGCTCATAGGCCTGACAACCTGCCTCTTCAATCCACAACCACCTCTCTCACCTAGAGAGAGAGTTTCTCAAAGGTCTAAAAACCTTCTTATTCAATCACAACCACCTCTCTCACCTAGAGAGATATTTTCTCATAGGCCTGACAACCTCCTTCTTCAATCACAATGGCTAATTTGGGTAAGGCGAGGAATGGTTCAAAAATTTACAGAGGTGTAAAAATGGTCATGGGTTCAGCGATGGAGGAAAAAGGCTGACTTCGGGCTTTCTTAGTACATGAATGAACTCATGAGGGGAGATGGGAATAATTGGTTTTTCATCCCCATATGATGAGGGCGTGAGATCCAAAAATCTCTTCATAAGCCTGCCTGTGCATGCGCGAGTGCCTCAGCGCATGAGCAAATGCTTAAGAGTGCCTACAAGCCTTCGTGCGTGAAAAACAAAAAAAACACCAACAATAATAATTCCCCCCTTAAGACTGTATGTGCCTAAGATGACACCTGTCGCTCAAGAAGCACATTCCTTTCCCTTTTGAAGTCATCGGTCCTTCCCCAAGAACTTAGGATAAAAACATATCCTTTCACACAGCTTTTGGAATAATAATAAATTATTATTCTCTTGGACTTAAGCTCTTAGGCGTATCCCCTCTTTCCAACCTCTTATCCCCCTCTCCCTTACCCAACCTAGTGGATCTTAGTCCCCCATCACTCTTTATTCATGGTCAGTCTACACACAATGATGTTTTATATTAATAATATGAATATTTACATGTACAAAGCAGGCTCCTGGCCTTTAACACCTAGGCTCTCCGGCCTACTAGCACATAAGCCTACCAACTTATAATTTCCTGGATCACCAGCTTACAAAACATGTTTACAATTCATAATACCACTAGGGATCATCCTTGGGGTATTACAATCCCCTTCCCTTATTTTTGCACTGTCCTCAGTGAAACTTATTTACACAACATCAACAAGATTTTCAAAATCTTCAAAAAATATGTGGGTATTCTTCCCACATAGCATCCTCATGATCCCATGTCACGTCCTCAGGACCGCACTAGGTCCACTGGACCTTTAAAATCCCTATGGATCGTTTCTGGAGTTTTTTTCTCTTCTGGTTCAATATGCACACCAGATGCACTTGCAAGATGCTTTCTTGCTCCACCTGAATCACATTCCAATAAATAACATAATTAGCATCAGGTATATATTTCTTAAGCAATGAAACATGAAAAAAATTATATACATTCATGGATGCAGGCAATGCAAGCATATATGCAACTGGTCCAATCCTTTCTAGGATTTCAAATGGCCCACAAAATTTGGCTGCCAACTTGGAACAGTTTCCCAATTTCAGGGAACTTCTATTAGCTTTCACTTTCAAGAAAACATGGTCACCCACTTGAAAATCCCTGTGGGTTCTGTTCTTATCGGCATAACTTTTCTGCCTTTCTTGGGAAGCCTTTAAATTCTTCTTAATCTTTAGCATTTTCTCTTCCATTTCCTTGATCAACTTTGGCCCAACTATTGCTCTATCACCTGGGTTGTCCCATCTTACTCGGGTATTGGACTTTTTTCCATAAAGTGCTTCAAACAAGATCATGTTCAATGATGTTTGATAATCATTATTGTAAGCAAATTCTACCAAATGTAGGTAGTCTTCCCGTTTAGATGGTTTGTCCATCACATACATCCTTAGCATATCTTCTATTACTTGGTTCACCCTCTCTGTCTTCCCATTAGACTCGGGATGATAAGAAGTGTTGAAGTTTAGATTCATTCTGAACCCTTTGAATAACCCTTTCCATAATTTTGAGGTGAATTTCGAGTCTCCATCAGACACAATTGTCTTGGGAATATTGTGCAATTGTGTTACTTCCCTCATATAGATTTCGGCAACATTAACTGCCTTGTGAGTGGTCTTCAATGGAATAAAATGGGCATCTTTCGTAAGCTTATCTACTACCACCATGATGGAATCATGTTGCTTACTGGTTCTGGGAAATCCTGTGATGAAATCCATAGTCACCACTTCCCATTTCCACTCAGGAATGGGAAATGGTTGTAGCAACCCTTCTAAGTGCCTATGCTCAGCCTTGACCTTCTGACACTCCATGCATCTAGCGATGTATCCTGCAATTTCCTTTTTCATACTTGGCCAAAAGTAATGGCTCTTGACTGGTGCCACTGTTTTCTAATATCTAGGGTGCCCAACATAAGGCACATTATGCATTTCCTTCAAAATCATACTTCTCAATTCCTGGGAATTAGGTACATAAATTCTATTTTTATACAGGAGTGTCCCATCAGTTTCCAATTTATAATTTTCCACTTTCTATAGCATCTCACCTTCCTGCAGCGTTTCTACCCATTCCATGTACTGCAAATCTGCATTTGCAGCTTCCAAAATTTTTCCTTTAATATCAGTTTGATACATGCTAATGGTCGTAGCATGTAGTTCATGCACTCTTCTGCTGAGTGCATTAGCCACTCTGTCTCCTTTCCTTTGATATGATTGATATCAAAATCGTACTCATAAAGGAAATCCAACCATCTACTCTGCCTAGCATTCAAGGTTGGTTGATCAAACAAATACTTCAGACTGCTATTGTCTATCCTTAGTTCAAACGTCCTTCCCATGAGGTAGTGCCTCCATTTCTTTAGGGCGTGCACTATGGCTTCCAACTCCAAATCATGAGTTGCATAGTTCTTTTCATGATCCGTCATCTTTCTGGATTCATAACATATTACAAAACTATTCTGGCTAAGGAATCCTCCCAGTCCTTCTTTACATGCATCTGTACACACTACAAAATCTTCATTTGGATCTGCAATCCTCAGGATCAGAGAAGTGGTTAATAGTTGCTTCAATCGTTGGAAGCTTCTCTCACATTCTTTTGTCGATTGAAATTTCTTCTCCTTCCTTTGCAAGGAAGTGACGGGGTGAGCTATCCTTGAGAATCCTGCAATGAACCTTCTGTAATAGCCAGCTAGATCCATATAGGATCTGACTTTCGTTACATTCTTTGGTGCTGACCATTCTCTAATGGATTCTATCTTCTCAGGATCCAAGGCTATCCCATCTTTGGAAATGATATATCCCAAATAATGGATTTGATTTTGATAGAATGAGAACTTGCTCAATTTGTCATATAGTTGGTGCCCTCTTAGCACTTGCAACACCATTCTCAGATGGTGTTCATTCTCTTCCTCCAACTTGGAATACACCAAGATGTCATCCAAAAAGACTATGCCAAACTTGTCCAGATATTCTATGAATAAACCACTCATTAAACACATGAAAACAATGGGTGTATTTGATAACCCAAATGGTACCACTATGAATTCATAATGACCATACCTTTTTCTAAAGGTGGTCTTGTTGATGTCTTCATCCTTTATCCTTACTTGGTGATATCCTAACCTGAGATATTTTTTCAAAAATATCTTGGCATCCTTCAATTGATCAAAGAGATCATCGATCCTTAGCAAGGGATACTTGTTCTTAATAGTCACTTTGTTCAACTATCTGAAATCGATGCACAATATCATCGTTCCAACTTTCTTCTTCATGAACAGGACAGAGGCACCCCAAGGTGACACACTTGGGCATATATACCCCTTCTTTAGAATATATTCAAGCTGCAAATGCAATTCTTTCAACTCTGGTGTACTCATCCTGTAAGGAGTTTTGACACTGGAGTTTCTCCAGGCATCAGGTTTATAAATAAATCAATATCTCTCTTCGGGGGTAGTCCTAGTACCTCCAGGAATACATCTTCAAATTCTTTTAATACTGCATGGCCTTCAATATTCGACACCTTATCCTTAGGTGCTTCTTCCATATGAGTTGCAAATATTTGGCAGCCTTTCCTATAGCACTTCTTCAGCTGCATCACTGATATTTCTCTGATAGAAACTACTCTAGGAATTGCTTGGATTTTTTTCCCATTTCCTTCCTCATCCAGGAAAGTGAATTCCTTGTTACGACAGTCTAAGATGGCATGGTTTTGTTCCAACCAATCCATCCCAATTAGACAGTCATAGGAACCTAAAGGTAAGATGTTCAATTCAGCCCTTGTGCTCAGTCCATTCATGTCCACTGGACAATACTTAACCATTTCAATAAATTTTCTTTTGGTTCCTATAGGTAGCTGCACTAACCAAGATTTTCCATTCTTTTTTCTTGGCAATTGCAAACTTTCCACCATCTTGGGATCTATATAACTATGACTAGCCCCTGAATCAATCAAAATAGTAAAGGCATGGTTATTGATCATACCTTCAACTTCAATCATGTGTGACTGATATTATGCTTGCTTGTTGTCCACGTATGCATAGATCCTTGGTATTCTACTACCCATGTCTTCCACTATTTCTTCTTGTTGAACATTGTGGACAACTATCACTTTGTCATTTCTGTGGGGGCAATATCTATACCTATGATTTCCCTTACAACCCCAACATGCCATAGGTGATTGTCTTGGAATTTTCCTACCTACTTTAGCCTTCCTGGACTCTCTAAAATATGGTTGTCCTTGTGGACTGTTTCTGAAAAAGGGTGCCTTAGCTCCCTTCTTCCTATATATATTGAATTTCTTCTTTTCTTCCCAAGCCTTCCGGAAAGTAGGATTTTCACTTTGTTTCTCATATAAGAATTTTGCTCTCCTTATAGTTTCTTCCATGGTTTTAGGATCATCATACTGGATCTTTTCACTGATGGAAGATGGTAGTCCACTCAGATGCCTTTGAGTTTTGGCAATCTCATCCTTGATGAAAGGAACGTACTTCAACAATTACCATTTGGAAATTTACCTTTAGAGGTTTCGAAAACTAAAGGGGCTCCCGAGGAGAGTGCTCTTCTACCGAGATCTCACCATTAAGCAAGCTTTCGGCAAGAATTTGGAATTTATAATCAATGACCTTAGTGAGGGGTTTTATTTCTACTAGTTGGGGGGAATTCTCCTTCTTATTATATCGAATTATATGTGTATTATGTGTGATACCAGCTATCATCCATGATCGAACAATCTATTATCATCTCCATATATTCTATTCAAAAGCTGGATGATTCATGCATTTCATTCAGTTCTTCTCGACCCGCAGATCCGAATCCCTCCATATATTTCAATATTAGATATTCAATCATCATTACGACTTCATTATGTTCTTTACATAAGGGCAATTGCTTATTCCATACAATTCTACGCACAGCTCTGTAACCACCACCACCGCTTCTTATAACCACATCACCTAATCATTGAAGATGATCCTTAACCTTACAAATAAGTTGCATGGTGGATTGACGTCACACATCTCTTTGGTGAGCACAGAGCTTATGAGGGAATATTTTGTTCCATCCTCATCTCTAAAACTTTAATTCCCTCCCAATTTCCCAGATCTATCCCCTACCAATAGACTTATTCTCGCAATACTCCATCTCTTTACGGGTATGTGGTATGGTGATTCTTCCAGTGATATATCTAATTGTGTCATGAGTCGGAACTATGTTTATTATCATTCCTACCATTGTCGTGAATATTTTGTCGGGCGACAGAGTTAATCTCTATTGGACCCACCGGATACAGCCTTCTCGAAAGGGGCCAGGCCTTTTAAATAGAAAATAATCAATAGGGGGAGGACCACCCACTCAAAATTGATCTTTAAAATACCACTTCTTTTTTATTCTCAATTGACAGAAGAAAGAGAGAAAATGCATGACGGAAGAGAGAGAAAGCATGTGATAGAAGGAGATTCATTGAAATCAACGAAAGAATTTGAAAAGGGTGTTGCTTTCGTCGTCATCCTACATCATTATATTTCCTAGCCTAACAGGCAAGATGGAATTGGAACAGATAAGAAACCCAACCGGGAGAACAGAGAAAACGTGGGTACAGCCAGCTAGAAGAACCCTTAAAGACCAGGTAGTGGAAGAGGGGTCGGATTAAGAGAAATTAATTCTTAATAGGAAATCTATCTCTATAGATAGATATCGATAGAATATACCATATATATATCTATATATAGGTGCATGTGCTTCTTAGCCTGACTATAACTTAGCAATCATACCGGGATGATATGTGATGTTCACCTTTAGACTTATATGCTCTACAGAAATCAAATCCGTGTCTTCGACATGAAAAGATGATGTTCTAACCGGGACCGAGAACCCATTTGATTTGCTATATCTCACGTTTCAATCAGAATGGGTGGAGTGGTTCATTCTACCCCTCCATATACGTAATTCAAGATTTTGTTTGTGTTCTAAACATAAAGAATCCTATTTAGACAAGCCGGAACTTAGAAGTTCTTAAGATTTGGCACATCTTAATAGAAAGAGATTTCTCTTTATTTATTCATTCAATAGGTTTTCCCTTATACAAACATAGAGAGTGTTAGGGAGCGAGCGGATTTGACCAAGGAACTACTCTGGAGGTCATCTCAGGATAAGCGAGAGATGTTGTTGATGCCCATAGTTCCTTGATCCATCCCATGATGCCCCATCATTGAATGAACAAGACTCCAGTCATGCCATTTCAGGGAGGGGTTTACTCCCACCGAAGCTCTTGCATTTCCTTCCTCAATGATGGGATGGCATTTTTTATCTCATCCTATTTCCATCATGCAAGGGAAGTAAACCCCCTTAAGGTTATCTAAGGGGGCTGCAAAGCCCCCTTGTTTCTATTTTCCCAAAAAAGAGGGATTGAGCAAATGGGGACTCTACTTGGGCTTGAAAGCCATGTTCTATGGGTGTGAATCCCACTCCTGGATTTATTCCAGTGCTTCATATTCCTTCCCATATTATGAACCCTCCAGTTACAAAGCCAACCGATCTATTTACTATTCCGGTTTGTCCTTTGTCAGAATGATAACAGATTCAACAATGATGATTCCTTTTCGATTCCCCAAAAGATGATTAATTACCCAAAAGCTCCAGGTCCTTCTATAAATGTGTTATTTCACAGTATGAAGTTTTTTATTCTGTTTCCATCCCTTCCCCACAACCTTGTAGTTGTCGGAATGGGGGTCCACCCAGAGGCTAAAGAGGCTTTGGTTGAGTAACTGCGACTTATACGAACATATATAGTCTACGGGCCTTACGGTCAAGTCACTAACTTACTATTTTCCACCCGGCCCCGAGCGATCGACATAAATTGATATTTCATTTCATTCATTGTATCCCTTTCATGGTCAACTATCTACAATAGGATCCACCTTCCACGCCATGTGAAACCAATTGTTCTGTTCCTTTCCTTTTACCAATGAAAGGGTCCCTTACATTGTAAGAAAAAACAAAGTAAAACAAAATCGTTTTGAACGGTGGGGCTAAATGTCTTCTTTCATTGTTACCCTATATTATCGCGTGGTTGGGGGCAATGTCAACGATTCTAAAAACCTTCGCTCATATTCATCAATGGACATGCTACCCAACTTGAGTTCAAAGAACTCTTTCATCTTTCTATCATACAATCTCTTAGTCAAGTATTTCTTTTCGAAATAATTCTTGAATTCCTCCCAAGTAAATTTTTTCTCTTTAATGTGTTTCACTTGCACAATTTGATCCCACCACATGGATGCCTTTCCTTTCATTTGATACATTGCAATTATTCCATCTACATGAGAGGAATAATTTTGCAATTGGAAATATTTCCTAATGCCAAGAAGCCATGTCTCGGCATCTTCCTCCTTCTTGTGCTCTCCATCAAACATAGGAGGCTTAATCTTGTTGATTTCAGCCTTCAGTTCATCCACTCTATATCTCTTGTGTTTTCTGGTAGGAGATGGGCTTGAACTACTGTGTTCCCTCCTCTTGGAGTGTCCTTGGGAATGATGATGGTGTCTACCAGCACTCCGTCATTTCCTCTTCCCATAAATGGACCTGTGACTTTCTAATTTACTGGAGTCACTCTCCTTATCCAATTTCCTTTATATCCTTTCCAGGATAAGCATCAACTTTAGGTTGAATTCTTCCTATTGATCCCTAGCTTTCATGATCTTTTTGTTATCTTCTCAGTGAGCCTGGACATCTTTTTGCAATATTCCAATGATTTTCATCATGTTTTCATCCTTATCTATCTCTTCTCCATTCCCATTGGATTTTGATCCTTCCACTCCCAAATGGACATCCATTCCTCTAGCTTCATTCTCTGAACTGGAAGAATTCTGTGCCTTGTCCATTTTCTGCACTCTACAACAGTTCAGTTGGGTTCTGAAAATCGTTGACTCTACAACCATAATGTGCATTCGACTAAAATTTTTCATTCCATCAGTCCTTAACAAATTCCATAGTATTCATAAGCCAATTTGATTCAAGAAAACTTTCATTTGCGATTCTCAATCAATCAAGAATCTCTGTGGGTCTTCTCTTTCTGAGATTTTCTCTACTCTGTAACACTTTTCAGGCACTAGATCCTTTCTCTTAGCCCGTAACCCATGATACCACGGGTTGTGGCCAAGTGCTAGATCGATAGGTTCTTACTTGTGACTTCGGGCCTATGGCTTCGGAAATTTTTAAATCACATTCTTGGCACAGGGGAAAACACAGGGTTCAATGCTACAACAGTGCACCAACAAAACCCTAACTACTGACTCTTTCGGAAACACCTGCAAAGCAGATGAAGTCTCACCTGAGGTAGAGGAAAGGGTAGTTGCAGGAATCAAGTGTCTTCAACATTAGATGGGAAAAAGATATGTGATTATAATACTTAACAGAGCACTTAGCATGAATAGTTCATCAATATTCAACCAATAACTACTGCGCAGATAGAACAGAGCATCGCATCATTCACACTGATCTAATGTAACTAAGCAATTAGCACAAACAGATAGATCAGATCTAGCAGAAGCAAGCACTAAGCACATTCATAGAAGTCATATCTAACATTCATAGCACAAAGCATAAGCAGATCTATCTATCTATATCAAAGCACTTAGCTAGAGAGTCATAAACATGTTAAGATAAGAACAAAGTATAACAACATAGTATTTACGTGGTTCACCCCCACCCTGGGGCTACGTCCACCAAATCTTCTTCTTTATTGTCTTCAGTCAATCGGTTACAAGAATAGAGCCTCAAAACCCTTACTCAGCACAGGACAGAAGATTTGCGCAGCTCGCTAGATCATTCTTCCTTGCATTCCAGCACTAATCCTTCCACGGTATTGCTACAATGAATTTCACTTAACTCTACAAGTTTCACACACTATGCAAAAATCCTTACAAATCCTGATCACATAGATCCAAATATTGGCACTTAGCCTACTTTCCTACTAACATCACATAGATGCATGACTACTTCTATCTAGCCTAAGCACCTATTTATATATTACAAAATAGGCCTAAACATGGGTAAACCCATGGGATGACATCCCATTCCCATTACATATTCCCACATCTCAAAAAGGACCCAAAAAGGGGCCAAGATCCCGCTATCTCTGCTTCATTTTGCGTTCCTCCTTTGATGGGTTGTCGAAATCCAAAATAGGTCAACATGACCAAGAATCTACCAAATCTTGGTCAAGGGCCAAGAGGCCCCCAACACTCACCTATGACTCATCCTGAGTCACTCTGGTTTGACTATTTCTGCCTCAAATGCCTTGATCTTGGCTCGAGCTGCTTTGACCTACTGCTTTGCTACGGCCTCTTGCCCGACGAACTCCTAGATTACTACGTTTTTCACTGACCCTTCTAGGCATTGTTATGCTACAATACCAACCTGTTCTAGCTCTAATCCTTGGCTCTCGACCTCTATGAACAACTGATAGGCCTTATCTTGCACAAGTTGGAGTCGTTGAGTTACTTCCATAACTTTGCTTTGAATCATATCGATCTGTTGCTGGACGGTTCACTGCTCTTGAGACCACTTCATTCTTTCTATAGCTGATAGGGCCTTTAGCTGTGCCTGTAGTATCTCTGTGTGTTGCTTTGCATCCTAGAGTTGTGACTCCAGTGCCTGCAATTCCATGTTCTCTGCGAGATTATCATACATTTGGGCACTGTGGTTACTTAGCTACTTGCACTCCCCGGTAAGAGCCTTCATCCTCTCAACTACACTACTGGCAGTTTCTTCCGTTTGATCTCTTATATCTTGATGGGTCTCGGGTATTGCGTGTAGCTCCAAATATGCTATGCATTTTTGTAGTTGTTGGATCACTTGTTCAAGTTGTACTATTTGTTGTGAAATTATTTCTTTGGCCTTTACTTCTACGACTGTCATAGAGAGAAACGCTCCATTGACCATTTATTTTACTTCGAGTTGCTCCATGAGAAACTGTTCCTTTTCTTTCTATAGTTGGGCTTTTTCTTTGTCAAACTTTGCCTAGAGTTCAAGCTTCTCTTGTTCTCTAGTACTGTGTTGCTCTACAGGGACTCCTTGTACTTGTGTCAAAGCATGGGTGTCTTGCATTGTTTATTCCTGTGCTCGTCGAAGGTGAGCTTCAACTACCTCAGTGATTCGATGGATTTGAGCTGGCTCATCTCCCAGTTCTGGTGTTCCTACTAACAGAGGTGCAGTGGGGACTACGTGGCTAGACTGTAGTTCTTGCTACACTCCTTGGAGCTCAATCTTTATTCTATTGTACATTTCTTCCTACTTAGCCTCTTGTTTTTATTTTATCTCCAACGAAGCATCATTCAGGGCCTCTATAATGAAATCGAAGTCATCTGAGCTGAGGATAGTCAGCATTTTTGTCAGAGAAGATTTTGATTTCTTCTATGAGGAAGGCTTCGGGGGGGAAACCTTCCTTTTCTTAGAGGGGTCCTCCTCATCTCTAGGTGGTGTAAACTCTCCTTTCTTATTTTCAAATTTAGGGCCATCTACCTCTCCACCATCACCTCCTTTCTCTAGTGAGATGGAAGTAGTCTTCACAGATGCACTATCTAAATCTTGAACCTCTTTAGTTTTCTTCATCCTGCTAGGTCTGGGTGTATCCTACACAGTTTCTGGACTGTCTATATCAGATATCTCCGTAGGGTCTGCTAGAATGAGGAGGTCCACCAACCAGTCCTTGGTGATATCCTCCAAGTCCTCCTCTGTTAGCTTGTAGTAGGACTGAAGTTGCTACTTCTTCTCATCAGCGCGCACAGTGATATAAATGAAATGATGGTCTGCATTGAACTTCATCAAAGGCTAGAAATTGTGTAAAGTATTCAGCATCATGCGAAGCTAGGATTGTATGGATACCTTCAACTGGTTGTAGTATGCGTGAAACACAACATTGGACTGCCACTATTTATTCATGTCACTTATATACCACAGTGTGTTGAACTTTGCAGCCAATGGTTCAAAGGGCTCTATGTCTAGGAAGGTCGCACCTTCTGGCATCTCCCAAGAAATGAAAGCAATCAGAATCAATAGCTAGCTAAAGTGGAATTTGTACCCTTGATATTGTGCTTCTCTACAATCAAGGTCTAATTGGTTTACCAGGTACTTCACCCAATTCATTTGTAGGCCCTCCGTGCACTTCCCTATGAGGTCTACTACAAAACCAGTCACTTGGGTGGGTATGTTCTTACATACTAACTTCTCTACAATCATCTGACAGGTGAAGCGCACTACGCCACTCTAGATAGAAGCTACCTTGTATCCTCGCATTCCTTTCTCGACATCACCAATAGTGTCTTTGATCATTTGGGCAAGAGCTCGGTCCATGGATTTTCGAGGATAGAAATCCTGTGGGTCGGGTCCTTGCATACTAAGCCCAGTGATCCAATTTATCAATGTCGAATCCACTGTTATGCAACGATTTAACCATAGATAACCTCCATGGTAACAAGACAACAACAATTTGACACATGCATTCACCTCCTGGTGTCATTTGAAATGTGGAATCTTGATAACGTTTAGTAGGGTGGACTGCATGAGGTTGTGGGTCCATGACTGAGGGACAATCTTTGAATTCTTCCCTTTAGTTTTATTCAAGTACTTATTCAGGGCTAACATGTTGTAGAATTTGCGATCTCCCAGGTTGAAGTCACTAAACTTCAACACTGTGATTTTATCTTTGTCTTCTTGTACTATGCGTATCCCCTTCAGGAGGTACACAGTGACCAAGGCATACTCAAAATATCTAGGTACGCTGTCACGGTTTATAGCACTACTGAGAGGTGCTATATAGGTGGGTAATATGCTGGGAATCAACTCAGCATTCGCGAGATCATCCCTATTCTTAGTTTGCTTCTCATCAGATGGTCGGGATGGTCTAGCTTGAGCAGTGGATGGAGAAGCTAATAGTCCTCTCGTGGATGATGTTTGTATACCTGTAGACATCGACATGACTCTTTCAGTCATTAGGTCAATCAAAACTTCCTCAACAACTCTTTCTACAGCACTCAACTCATTCGACATACACTCTCGGGGTTAACAATCTCAGGTTCCAGGGGGGGGCGGTAGCTTAGACACAGTAAAGAGAGATAGAGTAGAAGCACGATGATCATGGTATAAACTCAATGTAGTATACGGGCTCAAATTCTCAATTGGAAAAAGTGTTCTCGGTGCGTGGTGTGGTGGAATAAATAGGTAACTCGACAACAGGTCGCTTACAATGGGTATGAGGTCTTCATTAACTCAGTTCTATACGTTATGGCATGGTATCAATGATTGGATGGCGAGTTGGCTGGCCATAAATGGATTTCTATTCATTCAAAGCATTGATCTAATGGTTATAACATTCCCCAATGGCTATATTTATTCGTCATGGTGAAGTGCCATGTGTCGTTGTTCTGATATCCCTGCGAAGCTCCAATTTTGCAAATTTTCCTTCTGTGAGGTTCCCTCTAGAACTTTCTATAAATTTTCAATCTTAGCCCTCTTCTTACTTATCTTTATAGCCTTATTTCCAGTGAGCTTCGTCTCAGTATGCCTTTCGATTATGATTCTTATCTTCTCTTAACATAGTTACTTCACGATGTTGAAATTATTTCCTAAGATTCGAGGCTGATACTTCTTCTTTGTATGGGATAAGTACTTCATTCTTTTGTGAGTCCTCTAATTTTCTTGTAGCTTCGACATCTAGGCCTCTAGTGTTAAATAGCTTCGATCTATTCTCTTGTTTTGCAATCAAGTGTGCGATCCATCTGGTCATGAAATTTTTTAACTCTTGTTTCCTCTGTTCCAAAACTTCTTCTTCTTCCTTTCATCTGGTTTGATCTCTATCAATCCAAGGTTTTCCTAGTAACATGGTAAACGGGGCGTTGTCTTCAATAAATTTAATAATCTCAATATCTTCTTCTATCGAAGTTCCATTAACATTCATAGGTATGCGAGCGAGCTTCCCACATAGGTTTATCATCTTTCCTCTGAATAATATTATTCCTCCTAATGAAGGGATCATAGCAGGCTTCCCTATGGCTTCCCAAGTTCTTTTTGTCATGATATTCACCTATGTTTCTTCATCCAGAACACAGTCAATGTCGAAGTCTCTTATTCTTACTTCAATTCATTCTTTTTCCTTGAAGATCTATGATAGTCTAACATGTCTATGGTCATTCAGGGTTTCGTTTATTTGCAGCATTACTTTCTCTAATTCTTCCTGGGATTCCTCCATTTTTGTATATGCCTTAGGGTTTTCTTTATTTAGATTCATTTCTTCCATCTTAGCAATCATTCTAGGGAAATCCAACACTTCATGGTACATAGCTTTACAACAAAGACAACTAGGTATTTTCCCAGGGCATTCCTTAGCAAGATGTTCCAGTCTTCTGCAACTATAACAGAGGGTTAATCCTCTCTTTCTTTTAAATGATCCCCAGCCTTTCCGGTACTATGCACTAGGATCATGGTAGCTAACCTGCAAAAAAAAAATTCTACGATCTTGCATCCATTTGTTAGTCCAAACATTCTTTTTATGCATAGGTATAACATATCTTTCACTATTCTTATTAGATCTAATCATATCAAGCCTTCTTTCATCCATTAGTGCCCTAGTTTTCAATCTAGGAAAAAACCTATCAAACATACCTAGATCCATACTTTAGAAACAAAAATTTCCACTTATCTTACTTCTACAGAGCACAAAGATTTCAGATCTAAAAATTTTCACTATTCTTACCTTTATTAGAGCACAAAATCTTTCATATCTTGCTTCTCTCCTTCATATCCGACTTCTTTTCTTCAGATCAGGCTTCTTTATTTTAGCACAGAGCTTTATAAATCAAGTAGAATACTCTGTGACAGATCTATGCACAAAGCTTTCACAACTTCCGGATGAATCTTTGCACAAAGCTTCTTCTTTCTTAGTCCCCAACAATCACAACTTTAGGTCCCAACAACGGAACCATTTATTGGCACAGGGGCAGACCCAAGGTTCAACGCTACAATAGCGCACCAAGAAAACCCTAACTATTGGCCCTTTCAGCAACACCTGCGAAGTAGATGAAGTCTCACCCAAGGTAGAGGTAGGGGTGGTTTTAGGAATCAAGTGTCTGCAACCTTAGCTGGGTCACATATCCATGTTTATAATACTTAACAGAGCACTTAGCATCAATAGTTCATCAATAGTTCATCAATATTCAACCAATAACTACTGAGTAGATAGAACAGAGCATCGCATCATTCACACTGATCTAATGTAATTAAGCACTTAGCATAAAAAGATGGATCAGATCTAGCAGAAATATGCACTAAGCACATTCATAGAAGTCAAATATAACATTCATAGCACAAAGCATAAGCAGATCTATCTATCTATATCAAACCACTTAGCTAGAGAGTCATAAACACATTAAGATAAGCACAAAGCATAACAACAAAGTATTTATGTGGTTCACCCCCACCTTGGGGCTAAATCCACCAACTCTTCTTCTTTATTGTCTTCAGTTAATCAATTACAAGCACAGAGCCTCAAAACCCTTACTCCGCACAGGACAGAAGATCTGTGCAACTCGCTAGATCCTTCTTCCTTGTGTTCTAGCACTAAGCCTTCCACAGTCTTGCTACAATGACTTGCACTTAACTCTGCAATTTTCACACAGTATGCACAAAGCCTTACAAGTCCTGTTCACATAGATCCAAATCTTGGCACTTAGCCTACTTGCCTACTAACATCACATAGATGCATGACTACTTCTATCTAGCCTAAGGACCTATTTATATATTACAAAATAGACCTAAACATGGGTAAACCCATAGGCTACATCCCATTCCCGTTACATATTCCCAAATCCCAAAAAAGACCC
>JASDQU010260970.1:0-15776 GCA_032191745.1 Picea mariana
GCATATAGAACACCCATCACTTACCTTAACCTGTACACCACTCTTATTTCCACCCGATTATAGTCGAGATTATTTCTTATACTTAGCAGCTTCAGAATCTACCATTTCTATGGTTCTAGTCCAAGAGGATGATTCGCATGATTAACATGTCATCTACTATTTGAGTCGGATTCTCACGACCATTGAAACCAAATATTTACATGTGGAGAAACTAGCCTTGATAGTTGTTCAAGTTGTTCAACATTTTTGTCATTATATCTTGTTATGCATAACCATAGTCATTTCCGATTGAAACCCTATGCAGCACATCTTTACTAGATAATTGTTGGGGGAAAATAATCCAAATGGATAGTCATTCTCCAGGAGTTTGATTTGGAATTTGAGCGTGCCAAATCAAAGAAATCTTTGGTTTTTGTCGAATTGATATGTGACCTTCCCTCTATTGAGACATAAACTGTGGCAGAGGATTCCTTTCCTGATGAGTCTCTCTTTCTAATTAGTTCTGATGACATATGGTATGGAGATATTATCATTTATCTCCAAACCCAAACTTTTTGGCCCGATCATTCTAGTATGGATCGTCTTTGTATTAGATATCAATCCTATCAATACATTATCCTTGGTGATACCCTTTATCTTCATGGTATTGATTCTATATTTTGACGATTCCTAACCTATGATGAATCTGAGAAATCTTTGAATGATTGTAATTCCAGAGCATGTGGCGGTCATATGTCTGGGTATGCCACTGCCCAAAAGATCTTACGAGCTGGTTACTTCTATCCTTCATTGTTTAAGGATTGCATTACTGACATCCAGAAATGCCATGCTTGTCAAACATATAACAATAAGATCTGATCTCATCCTGCTCCTCTTTACCCTATAGTTTCCGTTGGTCCCTTTGCTAAATGGGGCATTGAATTCGTGACATGTAACCTTCACTCGGTCGGGGGGGCATGGATACATCATCGTAGCCGTGGATTATTTCACTAAATGGGTCGAGTCAATGCCTACATTTGATAACACCAGGAAAACTACAATGTTATTCATATTCAATCATATCGTTACTAGATTTGGTGTCCCTCAAACCATCATCACTGACCATGGTAGTCATTTTCGTAATTTCATGGTGTCTAAATTTACCAAGAAGTTGGGTCTTCGACATGAAAACTCAACACCTTACTATCCATAGGCCAATGGCCAGGTTGAAGCAATTAACAAATTTCTTACTACTATGATTCAAAGAATTATAGGAATTCACAAGTCAAGATGGAACACGATGCTCTTCTCGGCATTATGGGCCTATCGGACATCTGTTAAATCTGCCAGAGGGTTCACATCTTTCCAGTTGGTATACAGTATTGAAGCTATTATGTCGATTGAATGTGAAATCCCATCCTTGAAACTAGATGTTGAACTTCTCCCTAACACCTCAGCTGAAGAAGAATGTCTCTTGTATCCGATGCAATTAGATGAGACTCATTGTGATGCTACCTTAGTCATTGAAAGTCATAAGAAGCGTTTCAAATCTCAATATGACATGCAATTCAAACCATGTGCTTTTTCTGAGGGTGATTTGGTTCTTCTTTATGAACAAGATCGTGACTTATTAGGGCCCAGTAAATTTGAGCCCATGTGGCATGGCCCTTATATTGTGAAACACGTGTTGGATAAAGGGACTTATGAGCTGGTAGATTATGATGGAATTCCTTTGAGTGAACCCAAAAATGGGATTTACTTGAAGAAGTACTATGCTTAAACTCTTTTTGCATAAGTGTTGTATATTTTTAGTGTACTATACCCTAGTGTGATTTTTTTGTTTTTTGTTCTTCCTTTTAGCTTCTTACCTTTAAGTGTGCTTGGTTTCCATATATTGGTGTCTTTGCTACCCTATATCAGCTTTGTTTATGGTGCTAGTTGTAGTACTCAAAACCTAGTGTCTATTGCATGGGAAATATATGCACCTACGGTTGAGTTGATTAGTCTACACAGTATTTTACTTGGTCGTGCAACTAATAATATCGTGGAATACAATGCATTTCTTGAATTATTAACTGATGCCATTTTATTTGGCATCCGACATCTTATTGTACAACTCGATTCATAGTTAGTAGTGTTGTAGTTAAGTAACATTTATTCCATCTGAAGTCCTACTTTGTTAAGGGTATACTTAAGAATTCACCTCTTGGAAAGACATTTTGATTATATCGAGTATCAACATATTCCTAGATGTCTAAACACATTGACAGATGCATTGGCTAATTATGTCCTAGATAGACATTTGAGACATTTATAAATCCAAACACACATTTTTAAAAATACAAGTAAGCCGGTAGGAACTTTATATTAATAACAATAAAAGTTACAAAAAGTGTTTGTCCAAGGACCAAAATATCAAAAAGTGAAACTCATAGATTTATATACAAAAGCATCAAGGATGATCCACACTGTAACAAACAACTGCCCGTGCTACTCTATGAAGCAGTCGACCAATAGATGCAGATACGCCAATTGTATGGTGTTGATAGTGTCTAGGAAGTTTGTCCACCATGGCATTAGGGATATTCATGGTTAATCCCTCTAGGTTATGCTCAATCGCCTCAAGATCCATGATGAACCCTCCTTCTACAACACCTCTCTCTCCTTGCATCTGAATGGGATATGATCCTGGAGGACGATAAAGTGCCACATCTGCATTATTGAGAGCATTTGATTAGTCTTGGATAAATGACACAAAAACATTTTATATAATTAAAATAACAAAAACATCATATAATGAAAATTTCCTTCTTACCTATGTCTCCCCACTGAGATCCCTCGGGAATAACTAAGTCAGGATCCTCTCGGAAGTCCATCCCAGCATACACATAGTCCTCCACCATGATTAGCTAATATCTCATCCATTGGAAGAAAACATCGTCATACTTGACGATAGGAACGCCACCATGATGAGCCATAAATTCCACCCACCTTTTCATCTGTGGATATTGTGGAGTGGGTATGCCCCACTCCACCTGTAGATGTAATATGGGGACCATCTCCAAGAATAAGGACGTAGAAATGGACCTGTAATCAAATTGTTTCAACCGACCATTTCGACACTTTTTCAGTTTCTTTTCCATATTCTTCAAGACACCCTCACACCAGTTGAAGACCCTGGGATCCATGTACTCTATGGTGTACTGAAAGTGGCTTTGCAAAGACATGTGGGGAGATACACTCCCTTCCATCCGGGTAATGGTATAAAGGATGGTCCACAATGGTAAATCCTGAACATCTCTAATGCCCACCTTACCACTATGTTTTTCCGTACCTGGCACGCAATGGTGTGAAACATAGTAATCCATGGGTTATCCTCCACCCCTGCTTCCCGAGAGTGATACCCAAGAGCCTCGGTGAGATAAACCCATCATAAAGTAAATATCCTCTATATCCAAGGTGAGTGTATGCACACCCATGTGAAAGGCTTGTTCGTTCACATCCCACATGTGAACCAGATACTCTAGCAATCTCAGTTGGGCTCTCATGCCCTGAATTTTGAAGAACTTGAGTAATCCACATTGCCTAAGTGCCATAAATGTTCCTGGGTCATTCCCGACAAAATAGTATTCTTCCTCATGCTCTCCTTCTCTCCACTCGAGCATTTTGACCAAGGAAAGCCTACAAAGTAACATCAAAAGAAGATTAGAATCATAAAAAATCAATTCTTGGAAGTTTTCCTAGCTCATTCTATCTTTTAAAAATTTGAGTTGCAGTCGTTGTAGGGATTTTCTTTCATGCAGAGTGACGTCGTCGTGCCCTGTCCTTGAGCCCCCTGCAATGATTCCAGATCGTCGCAGTTCATGATACTCTGGGCCTGCGACAATATGAAAGCAGAGGTACCCCCAAAAAATCGACCCAAACTCAACAATAAACCAATAAAAACAAAATTTCAAACCATGAAAAGATAAAGAGGTAGAAGATTACCTTTTTGATGGAGATGGTTTGCGAAATAATCCACCAGGTGCTCCGGAATCAACAATTGAAATTTGGGAGAAAAAGAGGGTTTTGGGCACTATTTGGGTGAAATTGCAAAATGAAATGGTAAAAGAGTTGTTTTGGCCTATTTTATTTGTTTTTACCATATCTTATTGCAAAATTAAATTATTTTTTATATTTTACCCATGCCCTAAAGTCTAACCAACTTTGCAAAGTGTTTTTTTTTTACAGATTAAAAGTTCTAAGGACGACATGTTTGAAAGGGGTCCACCATTTTTTATTGTTTTTGTGTCTTTTTATTATGAATAGATGCCTTTAGGGTTTTTTAGGAAAACCTCTGAGCACAGCCTTAATTCTTTCTCATGCTCATGAAACCATGAGAATGAAATTGAGTAACCTTTTTTCATTTTTTGAACTCGCATTTGGTAATACGAAAAAGGAATCCTATGGAGTATCCTTTAAGCTCTTTTCAAGCTCTCTAAACACGAAAAGATGGCTGAGCGACCTTGCTTTTTTCACACTCGTAAAAGTATTTGAAAAAAATGTTTAATGAGTGGTAGTTTATCTCTTTTTCGGTCTCATCAGACTAACTTACAAAAAAGGACCATATGGAGTTCTCTTTAAGTGTTTTTCGGACTCTATAAAAATGAAAAACCCCCGAGTTTTCTTTCTTTGGACTCGTTAAACAAACATTGAAAGACCCATATGGGATTGAACCACTCCTTCTTAGGGTTCGTTAAAAATACTACAAGAGACTCATCTAAAGGATGAGATTACATCATAAGTATATGTTATCCTCCTCAAGCTTCCATAAAAATAAAGAGGTACTCACTAGAAATGGTGGGGGAAAATTGGTAAAGAAATGTGTCATTGTATCTATGTTAGTGGTAGTAAAGTCTCTCTTTAACATGACACCCCCCTTCATCATTGTATCCAGGTTGGGAAATCCATTTGTCTCTCGTTTGACAATCCACAAGTTCATATGTTGGGTCCTCCTTGATTCAATGCTACTAAGACAATTGTCATGTCATTCATATGTTCAAGAGAAGTCCAACCTAAACTAGCCTTCTATTGAGTCGGCCATCTGCAGTTATAATTTTTTTACCATGTCGGCCTTCACTGAGTCAGTTTCGAATCACTTCATACTCTGATCAACTTCAAATCTATTACATATTTCGTGTCATTGATGGGGAATACATTAAGGCCCTCCTATGATGAGTCTTTTCCTGTCAACTTCAACTCATTATCCGAGAAGATGACTTAGAAATCACAGATTACCTTGGAGCCTGCATGCCTCAATGGCAGGTTTCCTCGATTTCATTAGTGGGTTCACATAATTGACCCCTGATTGGAAGATTCCATCGAGTGTTCGAATTCAACTCATTCATTCACACTCGTTGGATTATACTAGGAGTACCTTGGGAGTCATTGAAATCAATTTTGATTTCCCTCACACTTGTTAATAGTTTTCATTAATGACCGGTAATCAAGTGGTTTCTACCATGTTCGACTTTGACACATGTAATCACATGGCTAGATTCGTACTTAAAGATGATGGAATTGAAGACCTTGGATCTCATCATATCGGTCCAGGTTGCGACAGAGTATTCATAAATTTGTATTGACACATAGATCCACTGTGCATGTCTCACGGCTATATCCGAATTTGAATTCTTTTAGAGCATAAATCCACAGTGTATTCCTCGTGGCTATGCTGAATCATGATGAAATCGATCCACTGCGTATGTTTAGTGGCCATGACTCACTTGACACTTATGATTAGAGTAACTTGTAATCCGAGTGTGAGAATTCCTACCTCAAAAGATGGTATATTATTATGCAGATGCTTGATTGTTTGTAGGTTCCCGATCGATGCGATCCTTGTTTTCGACACACACATTCTACAAAGTATTTCAGTTGTCACAAGTTCTAGCTTCATACTTTGGGGGGCATTCTATTACACATTATTTTTGTCCCCCCAGTGATTAACTGACGACATGTGCTTAACTCACTTCCATGTTCCTGAAAATATTAAAAGAGACTTTCTCCATGAGAAAAGTGGTTTGCTTTTCCTCTCTCAAAAACTATGACAAGGAAGATCATCGCACCCTGCTCTATGCTTGGGGTGCGATGATGCTTAATCATCGCATTCTGCACCAAATATGGACTATGATGTCTTCGCAAGATGCCTGTGCATAGGCTGCGGCGATGCTTAGGCAAAGGAAAAGTCAAAATTCATGAATGTTCTAGAAGGGAATCTTCTAGAAGATGAGGTGGCCTACGATCGGTTTGGATCTTACTCACTTCTTTGATTTAGTGGGATCATCCTAATCTCCTCATCCATCCCTCTTTCACCCTATATAAAGAGGGATCTCTCATGGAAAAGGCTAAGTTTTGCATATGCATGAAGAGTTATGCTATAGATTATACTTGAGATAGCTTTGCTTTAGCTCTCTAAATCAAATTGTGGATCTTCTTCATCAAAGGCATTGGAGGAAAGGTGTGTGTGTTGGAGAAAAGATCCATTGAAAGGGATCTTGCAACATCAAGGCATTGGTTGTATTCTCCACTTTCCATTTTAATATAATGCAACAATGCATTTCTCTCCTATAAAGGTATCTTGGATTTTATTGTATAACTCCTTGATCTTATACATAGAATTCATTGGAATACATATATATCTTTGTTCTCTCTCTCTTTGTTGGTTTGTGCTTCTTAAACAGGTTCACCATCCCTCAAATCCAAATGTGGAGCGACAAGGACGACACTAGTGAGGATCAAGCATCATTTAAAAGGTATGTCACTCATTCCTCTCTGAACTAGTTTATATGACAATGAAGTCTAAGGTGAAGTTTGTATTATGTCTTGTTTTGTTCTAGCTTCCTGTGGAAGTTAGGGAGATTAGTTTGTTTCTACACTTACCGATTTGTCCAATAACAGTTGGCACACCAAATTTTTGCAGAAGTGGATTTGTAACTAGATTATAAGATTTTTTTAATGATTTTCAGCCTAATTTTCAATGGATTTGGCCATTTTTTGGGGATTTGGAGCACCAAAAGAGGCCATATCTTGGGGAAAAGTTGGGATTTGATTCTCAACTCCTATCCTACATAAACCATAGGTTTTTGACAGCATGAGGAGGTTCAGAAACAACAGAATGCTGAAGAATTTGAAATCTTAAGCCATTTTTATGCAGGGAATTCATTGAGGAAGGGAACTTTGGAGGCCATTTCCAGGAGCTACGCTCAACCTTTTTCAGTGTCATCAATTGTGTTGGATTATTGAGGTCGAGTAGAACACATCCATACTAGTTTGTAATCCATTTGAGACACTTTTGATGTAATTTTGCAGCATTGAAGATTAATAAGAAAGCCTCCCCCACCGAGACAAAGGCCCAAAGACGTAGGCAATCTTGTCGAACTCTGTTAACAATCTTGGTGTTATGGTTTGTTGTTCTTAATGTTTAATTTATGTTATGTATTCTTTTTTATGGCTGCAACACTCTTTTATTAAGATCTCCTTCCTCATTTAAGTTTTTGAATGGTAATTTAACACATGCTTAAAACTCAACCAAGTTTTTAAAAGATCATTTTCGGATCAAGAGTCGGGGGCTTTACCTTGTTGACCAATATCTTATCGCTTTCATTCATAAAGGGGTTTTTTTAATTGTGAAAAGAAAAGCGAGATTTTTAAATTGTGAAAAACAAAGCCAATATATTGTAGGTATTAGGGGGTGTGGGGTATCGAGGGGTTTATAGGTATTTGGGGGTATAAAAGGGGAAATATAGTAAAAATATGAGGTTTTCTTATTGGAAATATGTATTGGTATGGGGGTTCAACAAAAGGATTTGAAAAGGTAATTATCAATATCTAGTGAAATTAGGAATATTCTTTAATATCCCATGAACACAGGTGCTATATTATAGGTTCATTGAGTAAAAACCCCATAAAAAAAATATGACATTGAAATGATTAAATAAAATACATGTTGATATATTGAAAATGCTAACTAAACCAATTATTAATATAAAATCAATAACACATTAAATATCAAACCAAATCACATAATTTAATCAAAACCTGGATCACTAATTGTTCACATAAACCAACACAATAAACGATAAAATTCAATAACATATATAAAAAAAAACATGATAAAACCTCAAATGAAAACATTTTCTATCACATTAAGAGCTAAGAAGACCTGTTCTTTAACCATATAGATGTTTATGCACATATCATAGAAAGGGCCTATCGCAAACCTAAATATAAAATAAAGATATAAGAGAACCACTCCGAGATGAATTGAAATCGCCCCTAACTAGTGATCCAAGCTAATAAAATAAACTTGTATAAAAATAATACCCCTTTCAATAAATAAATAAATAAATAAATAAATATATATATATATATATATATATATATATATATATATATATATATATATATATATAAAAGACTCCAAAGAGAAATCGTGGCATTATTCAATGCACATAATGATATAATACAAAGCTGAAAAGCCATCATCATAATGTTTTGACCTTTAAATATCTTGTACACAGACATCGTAGCATAATTGGCCTGCATCATTGAAAGATGATTGAATCAAGGGAGAGATCATTTTTTCCCACAAGGTGTGTTTTCACAGAGTTGTTTCTATATATTAATATTAATAATTAATATGTTTATCAACTTTCATGCAAATCAATTCATACTTAATAATTATTATTATTAATATATTCATCAGCTTTTCTACAAATTAAATAATAATAATAATAATAAGCTTTTTTTAAGGTCACACTCAAGCTATACTAAATTGGTGTATGAGACCCCTTATTTGTAGGACAAGAAACTTTCCTCTGCCCAGCGATTTAACTGATAAAATCTACAAAAATATATATAGTTGTTTTTCTATACTTAATAATAATACTTAATATCTTTATCAATTTTCATGTAAACCAATTCATACTTAATAATAATAAGTATTAATATCTTCATCAATTTTTATGTAAACCAATTCATACATAATAATAATTATTAATATGTTCTATCATCTTTCATGCAAACCAATTCATACTCATGTCTTTGGAGTTATTCATTTTAACTTTGTGTATCAAGGGAGATATCATTTTTTCACATAATTGTTTCTTTATATACTTAATAATAATTATTAATATGTTTATCGACTTTCATTCAAACCAATTTATTATTAATAATAATTATTAATATATTCATTAATTTTTATGTAAACCAATTTATATTAGTGTTTTTGAGTTATTCATTTTAATTTTGTGATATGTATTTTAATGTGAAGTATATATATATATATATGACAAAATGTATTATAATTTAGTTGTTAATTGGTATTGAGAATAATTGTTATTGATTATTGATTGTGAATATATGTTGAGTCATCATCATTATTTAAAGAAGACCACATTACTTGAAATGCTATGTTGGTGGTTCATAAGGGGTTAAATTTTTATTTTTGCTAGATGTCTCTAGATCTTGGATCATTAAGCTATTTCCTTATATTCAAGAAAGAAGAGCTCTTAGCGAATCATAAAAAATTTTAGATCTTACTCTAGAATCAAAATATATTTCAACCTAAATAATATATGCAAGAAAGTCAATGTCCCTTGTGGTCATCACTAAGGCTACCTCCAATGAGATCATGTACTATTAACATCTAGTTTTAAACTTATACATGAGACTAGATACTTCCCTTAATTACAAACTAACCTTTATTAAATAACTTCATATACAGAATCACTACTATTAATAATAATCTATTTTTAAGGTCACAACTAAGCTAGACATCAAATTAGTGTATGAGATCCCCTTATTTATGGGATAAAAAATCCCCTCCACACAATTATTTGACTTTTAAAATTCACTAATATATTATATTTATTAAAAATCAAATTTAAATTATTATTTCAAAAAATATATAAATATATAATATAAAAAGTTTATAATCTTTGAATTCAACTCCTTTATAATTATTTTAAAACATTGAATAAACATTTAAAAAGATTATCTTAGAACATTAAATACAGATTTAAAAAATACAACTCAATCAATAATATATATTTTAGTGAAAGTTGATTTTGAATTTGTATAATGTATACACATGTTATCAACGTAGTCAAAGGTGATAAAAGAAAGGTTTAGTTAATAATATCCACTTATGTTAAAAAAAATGGATATATAATATGTAGATAGAAGTCATTATTAATGCTCACTTTAATACATAAATTATAAAATTAAAAACTTCATCCATAGTTATTAATGCAATTTCGATTAAATTATGATGAGTGTAAGGCATCATCTTGAACTATAACGGGCGACTATTTTATCAATTATTGATTAATTAATTTACTAGTAATCGAGTCAAAAGGGTATGGACAAGCTATTTAATTAATTATCGATTAATTAATTTACAAGAGTAATCGAATTAAAAGGTATGTACACGTTCAAGGAAATTTACGAAGTAAATAATAATAATTTAATTAATTAGAAATTAAATTGATGTATAGATTTTTTTTATTTATAGGATAAGTTATTAGTTTTGAAATATGATTTAAAAGTGTTTTTATTTGGTTAAGAGATTGTTTTTTTGGACTTAAAGAATAAATTAATGGCTGAAAACACAAGTGTATATCGTAGAATGAAAGTCTACCCTCTTACAAAGCACCAATAAATAGCATGAGTAATAATTCTCTCCATTATTTACAATAAATTTTTTCACTTTATAAAAAAAATATATTTATTAATTTTATATAATTATTTAATTTATTAATATTTTTTTTTTAAATAAATATTTATAACCGTTAAACTTACTTACACCCTGTGGCTATATAAATCAAAGTTGGGAGAGACCCCTTGTTGCTTAGGAAGTTTTTACCTCACGTTCATTTTATGGAATCACCCCACTATTGTAAGTGGAATGTGGTAAAGGAAATGGGACCCCACCCAAGCCAAATCTACGAACCAATACGGGTAAAACTTTTCGATGGCATTATCATATTCCGGATGAGCACATGCCACAAAACACGGCTGTGCCGTGTGTTGAATGAGTTAAGTAGAGAAGGCTAACAACCTGATAAGGGTTGAATCGGTTAAGTATAAATCATTCAAATTTAGAAATGAATATCTGCACCAAAAGTTGAAGCACGTCTCGTATGAAATGAAAGCGCATTATTTTGCATTTGCTTAGCTTTCAAGACTATATCAAATTATAGCGGAGGCCATGACATCATGGTTATAATTTAATAGGGAGTTGGATCACATGATGATTTAGTCGTATAAATTTTTTTTTTTTTTTTAATATATATTTAAAATAAATAATAGAAAGCTTTTTCATTTAAGAGAGTTTGAGGTTTTTTTTTATGGACTTTTCATTTAAGAGCTTAATATGAATGACTTTTTATTAAGAGTTCAATATGTCACTTGTCATAATTGAATTTTGGTGAAAGAAAACACATCTCAACACAAACTATTTCGATTAAACTCAATAGATGTGCTAAATCCATTTATGCATTCAAAGATGCAATTTAAACAGCAAAAATTTGTGATTTCATCGAGATTTATATTGTTGGATTCAACCAAAAAGATAGAAACATAAAACAACAATGTATATTAAAAATTTGTAAATAAATTATATATAATTTATCAACATTGATTCATTAAGAACAAACATGTTATAGAGTGGAGTTGGAAGATATCTATTACACTCTACTTTTGGAGATCCGTCACTTTGAAGCTAAGCTGAATGGAGAACGAGGACGAACCAAGGATTTCAATTTTTTTTTGGCGGGAAAGTTATAGAGGTTTGGATCGTTTATACCTAGAAGCTCCATGCTAGTGGCCAGGGTTTAGAACCGTTTTTTATACCTCCCTTTGTACTAACTGGACTGTTTATTGGCCTTTGTTTTCGGGGGAGCTTACAGCAGTTGTCACATTTATTCCTATATTCAATGACATCCATTATTGCCTATCTTGGAAATTGTATTTCCTTACTTTACACTGCTTAATATATTACTGGTCTCGGCTTTAAAGGGTTCCCTTGTCTTATCAGCTCCGTGTCCTTCCACTTTCTTCGGTTTATTATCCTTTAGGACTGGGCCCTTTCTAGGCCCTTGATTTGGGAGTTCTATTTTTTGGTGGTTTAGCTGGCATGTTTGATGGCCCTCCATCGTAAATCCGTGTTAACCGAGGATATAAATGAACTTATGAAAGAGGAAGATGAAACTTTAGGGAGGGAGGCAGGCTTAATTCAAGACTTTTCTGGCTCTGAGTTTCATTTGAAGAATAGTTCCTTTCCTCTAAAGTTTGTTTTCTCTGCGAACGGTCAACCTGGTGATGTTAGTAAACCCTTTCTTTCTGCCTCCTCTACATTCCCTAGTCTGGTAGATTCAGCACAAGTGATACTACTACTCGACCGGAGTGTGTGAATAAGCCTAGGAACTTGGGGGGTGCAACTTTTAGTCTGCGTGGAGGTGCCAAACACTTGTCTGCCTTTCGTAAATACCGAAAGCAGTGGACATCAAACAAGGTGACTAAGAAAATGGTTCTCGGTTCAGACGTGGGCCTTGAGGATACATGTCGTTTATCTCTCTATGCTTTAGTGGGGAGGTTTGCCTATGGGCATTTGTGCAGTGAAAAGACTCTAGCATGGTCGGAAAGGCCCTGGACGCCTGTGCTAGGCTATTCTCCGGAGTTGATACACCTATCAAAAGGATGGTTGGAGGTCATCTGTCGATCCCTAGAAGATGTGGAAACTTTGCTAACCAACAAGTGGATGAACGGAGGCAATAGTCTTATGCTTAAAAAGTGGAGGGTGGCTTTCAACCCTAAGACAAAGTACTTCTCTTTTCGTCATTTTTGGATACTGCTACCCGGTTTGCCTCTCTACCTTTGGAATGAGGGGGCATTAAAGGCTATTGGAGAGGCTCTTGGCAGCTTCATTGCAGTTGACAAAGATCTCCTACTCTCGTCTTCGCGGAAAGTTTGCAGGATATTGGTTGAAATGGACATTAGTCGTGGCCTCCCCGAAACATTAGAGATTGATTGGAGAGGGAGGTGTATACTTCAACGTCTTGGCTACTTGAGCATACCCTTCTAGTGTAGCCTGTGTCGAAGCACTGGACACTTGCACAGAGATTGTAAAGGTTTGTTTGAGGAGGCGACAGTTTCGGAGGACTTTGACTCCCCTACTGATTTTATTGACCTTTCCACTGACACGGGTTTCTATAGTGGTGGTCCTGAGCTTTGGTCACAGGAGTCGGGAGATCCGGAACCTTCGTTAACCTTATCCAGTAAGCTCAAATACCATTGTCCTATTTTTTTTCTACACTTACGACTTTGGAAAAGGAAACCTTAAGCTTCTCGAAATGGTTAGAAATTTCCACTATGCATGTTAGACCTTAGTCCGTAGATGGTTTGGGAGGACTACCCATGACCGATCAACATACTGATAATCTGCATTTTCCTTCATGTGACATGACTGAGATTTCTATGGGCCCACCTCAGTAGACTGTGGTGAACCAAACTGAGTCTATAACCAATCATAGTGTTATTTGTCCTTCCACCTTACCTGCGGTTCCCTTGGTGTTAGATCCAACACAAGGGATCTCCCCTATCTTGTTTGTTTCTTCCCCTCCACTTCCAGGTTACTGAGAACTGGTGGATGCAGAACCCTCCCTTGAGGCCGTTTTAGATTCTCATCTTCCTTACATTAAAGATCATTCCTCTCTTGCCCAGTTACCTGTTTTTCGGAGGAAGGAGACACAACTTTCTATTTCAAGTGCCCGGGAGGCTAGTGGTTCGCGCAATGTGGTGGGCACCACGAGGAAAGACTTTGTTTGGTCCCGTGGTCTGGGGTTTGAGATATCCACCATAAAAACCCAAAGCGCCCGAAAGAAACTTTCTACTGAGACACCTTCTTTAGTTCCTGCTAATACCAATGAGTGTGGGGCACTAAGAGCACGCAAAGCCCTGGCACAGGCTAAGTAATGCTTTTACTCTCACTAAATTTAAGAGGGATAGGGGGTGCCCTCAAATTAGCCTCGGTGCACATGGTACTTGATAAAACTTGACCTGAGATTGTCCTGTTTCAGGAAACTATGGTTCTTGCAGATAAGGCTCGGGCCTTTATGTCCAAACTGGCTATGTTGTGTTGTAAACTCAGATGGAAGTTCCGGGGGATTGTTGGTTTCATGGGATCCCAACTTTTTTCATTTGATTCCTTTTCTAACTTGCGGTGGAATTTTATTGTCAGGATCTTATCTTGCCACTAGAAGGAAAATTAATATTTTGAATACTTATGGACCCTATGTGGAGCGGAAAGTATTATGGGAGCATCTTGGAAGCTCGGGTTTGTTAACACAAAACAATGTGGTTCTGGCGAGCGACATAAATTTGACAATGTCTTCTGGTGAAATCTGGGGTGGTGCTAGAACATTGGGATGTATGGCAGGATTTCTCAAAACTTTTTTTTAAGGTTTTGGACTTATTGACATTGCTCCGGGGAAGCTTGTTCCGACGTGGAGGAATAATCGGGCTAGGACTGATTATATAGAAAAGAGGCTTGACAAAACCTTTATTTCCGAAGATTTGATGGCTTTGGTTGGTATTTACCGGTCATGGGTGGAGTACCCATACATTTCAGGCCATGCTCATATTTTATTACAATTGAATCTACCTTCTTCTTATATTTCATATCCCTTTAAGATGAACCCGTTCTGGATTCAGGAAAAAAGTTTTGAGACATTGGTAAATCAGCTCTACACTGATCTGAAGTATCTTGGTGAAAGAGGAAAACAAAACAGGTCAGTATGGAAACTTAAGAACTTAAAGCAGTGCATCAAACTGTGGCTAAAGGAACGGAAAAAAAAGACAGAGGCACATCTTAAACACCTTGAAGAAGAGATTGTAGAGCGCCTTCACAATAACTCAAATGGAATTGGTCCAAATGTTCAAGACCCTTTAGTGAAGGAACTTGAAACTGCAAGGAACAAGATTCTTAAAGAAAAGGAAGAACATTGGCGTCAACGCAATAGAGCTACTTGGTTATAGAGTGGAGACAATAACACCAAATTTTTCCATAATTATGCAAACTTTAGAAGAATCAGTGAGCATATATGGGAAATTTTGGATGATTCGGGGGAAGTTGTTACTGGGTAGGAGAATATAAAATTGGAAGCAGTTAACCATTTTAAAGAATTGTACAAAGAACAAATTTCTTCTTTACCATCAGAACAAGTCAAGGTAGCTGCATTATTTAAAAAAATGGTTACTGAATATGAGGCACATACTCTCTATGAGTCGATTTAATTGGAGGAGCTAGAGAAGTTTATAAAAAAGTTTAAAACTGACAAGAGCCCAGGGCCCGAAGGTTGGTCTGTAGAGTTTTTTAGTCACTTCTTTGAACTAGTTGGGAGAGACCTTCTAGAGATGGCTGAAGAAGCTAGATTAAATGGTAAACTATCAGGAGGTTTAAATGCCACTTTCATTGCATTGATACCAAAAGTAAACAAGCCTCAGTGTTTTGGAGACTTCAGGCCTATTTCACTCTGTAATTTATGCTATAAAATTATATCAAAGGTTATAGCAAATCAGATCAAGCCGATTCTTTCCAAATCGATCTCTGAAGAACAATTAGGCTTTCTTCAAGGAAGAAGGATATAGGATGCCATAGGCACTGTACACGAGTGCCTCCATTGGATAAAGAAGAAAAAAACAAAGGCTCTAGTACTAAAGATTGACTTGAAGAAAACATATGATTGTATTAGTTG
>JASDQU010260972.1:6312-21955 GCA_032191745.1 Picea mariana
TCTATTTAATACATTAATGTATTGGTGTATTTAATGTATTAATGCATTGATACATTAATGTATTTAATAGATTAATGTATTTAATGTATTAATGCATTAATATATTAATGTATTTAATGCTTTAATGTATTAATACATTAATGTATTTAATGCTTTAATGTATTAATGTATTTATGTATTAATACATTAATACATTATTAATATATTAAATATATTAATACATTAATGTATTAAATGCATTAATACATCAATGTATTAAATGCATTAATGTATAAATGTATCTATTTTTCAAACGTCGCAATGTGACAAAAAATATTAAATACATTAATACATTAATGTATTAACACATTAATGTATCTATTAATACATTAATGTATTACTACATTAATATAACTAACTAATGCATTGGTGTATTTAATGTATTAATGCATTGATACATTAATGTATTTAATAGATTAATGTATTTAATGCTTTAATGTATTAATACACTAATACATTATTAATATATTAAATATATTAATACATTAATGTATTAAATGCATTAATACATCAATGTATTAAATGCATTAATACATTAAATGCATTAATGTATTAATGCATTAAATACATTAATATATTAAATACATTAATAATGTATTAATATATTTAATACATTAATGTATTAATATTAAATGCATTAATGTATTAATGTATCTATTTTTCGAACGTCGCAATGTGACAAAAAATATTAAATACATTAATACATTAATGTATTAATATATTAACACATTAATGTATTTAATAGATTAATGTATTTAATACATTATTAATATATTTAATACATTAATGTATTTAATATATTAATATATTGGTGTATTTAATGTATTAATGCATTGATACATTAATGTATTCAATAGATTAATGTATTTAATGTATTAATGCATTAATATATTAATGTATTTAATGCTTTAATGTATTAATACATTAATGTATTATGTATTAATACATTATTTAATGCTTTAATATATTAATACATTAATGTATTAAATGCATTAATACATCAATGTATTAAATGCATTAATACATTAATTGCATTAATGTATTAATGCATTAATACATTAAATACATTAATGTATTAATGAATTTAATTTATTTAATACATCAATGTATTATTAAATACATTAAGATTAATGTATTAATTAATTAATACATTAATATAACACATTTATGTATTATATTAATAGGTTATTATTATATATTATATTAATGTAATAATTAAATAATACATTAATCATATATTAATGGTAGTTTCCAAAGTATGCTGGCCGTCAACTAGCAACAACCACTTTATAAAAGTGGTTGATATACGCAGATCGACGTCATTAATTTTAAAAGGTAGAAAATGACGTCTATCGACGTATATCAACCACTTTTATAAAGTGATTGTTGCTAGTACCTATTAGATTTGAACATTCACATTTCAAATAATTCCAATTTGAGTTCCTTTTGTTTTTTCCCAATAAATAGAATTAGATTCAAGTACCTCACAATACAATATTCCAGGTGTGTTTCTTCTGTCTCAATGGTGGATTGCGAAGCTGAACCTTGTGAAACTGACCCAAGCAAATAGTTCAGGCAAGTTGATGTTGTTACAATATTATTATCTCAATACAACACAACAAGCCATTAATACCACATAGTTATGTAAATTGTTTTGCTCAAGTGCATTACTTACTTAATTGTACTCCACTGTTGATAATAGTGAATATTTCCCAACTAATTTGGCAGGGACTGCTTGCCATGCAACCCTTGTTTAGTATGGAGGGCTTGTGAGAATATCAAATATACAAACGATAGTGCCTTCCAGGGAAATCTAAACTGGGTTTTGGAGTCCCTAGTGAGGAACGTTTCTACGAATGATTTCAATACATCTGGTGTTGATGAGGGGAAAAATAGGCACTGTACGGTTTATGGGCTTGCCCAATGCAGGGGAGATTTAAATTCCTCTGATTGCAAACAGTGCATGGCGAATGCAAGCACCATAATTATATCCAACACTCACAATCATATTCCTGGTGAAGCTGAAGGATGCAACAAAACTTCTACATTCATTATGCTAGATGGATGCTTCTTGCGTTACGAAAATCATAGTTTTTACGGTGATTATAGTGAAACTGCAGAAGGCTATGTTGTATACAACGTTGTGGAAAACAGTCAGCGAGAGTTCACAATTACTATTAGGGCCATGCTCCAAAAAACTCTTTATAAAGCTGCGAATAGTTCCAATCTTTTTGCTGCAGAGAAATACACCACGCCTTATAATTCAGTAACGAATAATTCCAATCTTTTTGCTGCAGAGAAAGACGATGTGCCTTATAATTCAGTAGAGCATAACTACAGCTTGGCGCAGTGTTGGAGAGATCTGTCCAGAAAAGACTGCAAAGTGTGCCTACACTTTGCCTTGTCAAAAATATATAACAGTACCACAACTGGAGCTCTTGGATAACGATTCAGATCTATGAACTACTATTTGCATGCAAAGGTTTATGCAATTTTCAACCCTCTGATTCTCTGGAAGAAGTGCTCGAGTGCAAGAAAACCGGCTTGAAGAGAACCGACCTGTAGGTAGTGTCTCTGTTACAACGGGTAACAAAAGATGCAAGAGAACCGACTTGAAGAGAACCCACCTATACAGGTAGCGTGCCTATCTCACCTACCTTCTGTGCATACCTCCCCTGTAGATAGTGTCTTGGGTACAACCACTGAAAAAAGTAGCCTCCCATAAATGTAGGAATGACCTCATTTATTACAAGGACAAAGATAGAGTGCAAGCCAAATTAAGATGACACAATCTTAGGGAGATCCCCTAACACTAAAAAAAAACGAAGTGGCAGCGACGAGGCAATGTTTGATCGGTTTTCGTTGATATGTTTTGGCAAGAACGTGGCATGATTCAATAGGCTGCGGACAGATGACGAAACTCCCAGAAGAACTCACCCTTAAAAAATGCCTTCGGCGTAATAAAAGTACATATTTATTTAAACTTAATTGTTCAACCTATAAATGTTCACTTCTCCTTCAAATTGAATCAATGTACATGGATCTGTTTTAATATCCATTCTGTAATTCTAGGTTGTGCATCATGGAGATAGAATTTCCAAGTTGTTGAACCTAAAATTGCTCGATTCCTTCGAATTGAATCCTTGAATATGAATATGGACTTGTGTTAGTATCCATTCTAGGTAGCCCATCTTGAATATGGGCAACTCCGGTGTGCATAAACTCAAGATGTACACTTCAGGATGCGTAACTAATATTTAATATGCCCTACACAAACATATAGATGAGAAGAGTTGATGAATCACCTCACAACTTACGATGCAATTACAATTGTAATTTTTGGTTCTTAACTAATAAGATTGGGCCTTCTATGCAGGTTGGAATGGTGTTTAACGAGACACTGAGATTATATCCCCCAGTTGAAAACGACGTAAGACAAGCATTTAAGGACTTGAAATTGGGAGAAGAAATGGTGATTCCCAATGGTGTGAGTGTGATGGCAGACATATTATTAGTCCACAGAAATCCAAAGTATTGGGGTGGTGATGCAAATGAGTTCAGGCCTGAGCGTTTCAGAGATGGAGTAGCAGCTGCCACAGACAATCATCCATCTTACTTCATTCCCTTGGCCAGTGGGTCGCGAGTGTGTCTTGGCCATAATTTTGCAGTTTTGGAAGCCAAGGTAGCGATCTCCATCCTCCTCAAACACTTCAAATTCAGATTTAGTCCGTCATACAGGCATGCCCCGGTGGCATTCCTCACTCTTAGCCCCCAACACGGGATACCAATTATAGTGGAAATTGTGCATTCATGCTCAAATCATGCTTGCTTGTCAAAGATAAGATTACAATTAGTCCTTGCTTGTCGAAGAGATTTAGATGGTCGACCTCAGAGGAGCACTGCCAATAAAAGGTCTAGCGATTTCATCATCCTTGAGTCGGCCTGTCAATAGAAATGATAACCAAGACAATCCCCATGTTCTTCTAACAGATCTGACCATTTGATTTTGCAACAAATATTAAATTCTGGTATGGTGAACCTTCCACGAGGTGAAATTAAAAAAATTACCACTCAACTACAAGAATTCGGTCAGGTTGAGGAGGTCGGTATCTTCTACTGGTTCCAGAACCGAAAGTACAGAACTAAACAAAAGAAACAACACCATCAATATGTATAGAGGGATAAATCTAGCATAGAGAGGAGTAGATTTGGTTCCAGAACCAAAAGTCCAAAACTAAACAAAAGCAACAACACCATCAGTATGTACAAAGGGCTAAATCTAGCACAGAGAGGAGTAAATCTGATCAATATAAAGCTTTGTCGGACACTACCACATCCAATTCCTTCCTCGACACTTGTGAATCCTCCTCTTCTACTATGTCGGTCGCTTCATTTTTGAGCATCATAATCACCAATTTTATCATGTTCAAATGACTAAAGAATAAAATATTAATTGTACCACTCAAATATGTAGATCCATAAAACTGAGAATATTTTCCTAGGAATGGAAACCTTGTTTGTGTTTTTGGGTATTGGTTTTTATTTGTGTTTCTGTATATGCTATATAGAAACAAATAGGATACAGTCTCAACCTTCTGTTGCAATTTGTTTCAGAGAAATATAAAAGGAAATCATACAAATCGATACAACATTTTCCAATCCTACAAAATATTTTGAACATTTGGATAGAAGTCAAACCTAATTCAAACTGGAGATCTAATATTCAATTACTCCTTGAGATGTAGCGTTCTCTGCATCCTCCTTGTATTTAAATCCTATAAGTGAATCAGATATTTCACGATACACTGTCACACTACACTTTGAATTGGGGAAGATGGTCTTTTCCATTGTTTGCAGTGTCATAAACAGGCAGTGGTGAAGAATTCTTCTATGTGTAATCTATTTTTTAACATTTTGGCAGCTAGACGAAGTGAAGAAATATAAGATTGAGATTGATAAATACCATCTCGTGGACTCCCATGAGCATTTAGTGAACTCCCGACGTGATGAGCACCCATGAACTTGCTCATTCCCGGTGACATGTGAGCCCATCTCACGCCATCATATCTATGACCTCAAACACTTACTGATTCTTGTAGAATCAAATAGAAATGAAGGAAATGTGACTGATCCCAATGTATTGGTTCTGTTGGTTAACAATGGTTCACTTTTGTTCAATTCTAAGTGAAGTACAATATTGAGATAAAAAACCGTTATTGTAGTATAGATCCAACTTCTATTGGCTCGCACACTGGCCTAGGATAATTTATCTATCAACCGTGATAAAAATTTCAAACAAAGGGAACAATGACCAAATTTATTTATATAAATCCCAGGGGTCTTCAACCATAATATTAGTTTGGGGTTTTGGTTTCCAACACTGTTTGGGCATTTTTCTGAATAGATTTGATGATGAAGAACGTCGGTATTGTTCAATGGTGGAAGGGATACATAAAGCTTCAAGAGACAGAGAACCACACTGCAGAGATATTAATCAATAGGACTATTCACCAAGCTAATTCGCTATACAAGACCAAGTATCTTCCATGTCCGATCCATTTATGTCGATTCTCTATGAAAGTACGCGGCCTGAGAAAGAGGTTAACTAGGAGGAAATATTCGATTTTCAGAGTGTGGGAATCTGTTTGGTTTATCGTATATGGCATGGAATGTACTAAAAATGGAGAGATTTGATTTGATTTGAGTAAATATAAACAAACAAAAGTGAAAAACATAACAAAAATGTAGTCAAATGACAGATGCATACACATACATACCAGAGTGGAGTAGTAGGGATTTCATTTGTTGATGGTTTGGGAAGTACTAGATTCAATGTCTTGATATTATGTCCAAAGTAGAGAAGAAATTACCTGCAAGTGTTAAGAACCATATATCAATATAGCATAGAAAAACCTCAGAATAAGTACTCAACGCCTTGAAAAAGAGATAAATTCAGATAATAAGCCTCTTCGAGGGGGCAACCTCCTTATGCCCACATAAATGTACAATTACAAGACGATTCCAAATGAAAATGTCTCCTTGGTATATATAGGAGTCTAGGAGGTATAATTACAACTAATGGACTAAAGCTGACATAAATAAAATAACATTACTAATGTAATATGCCCCAATTAAGGGGTAATGAACCATTATTTAGGGTTTAACATGCCCCTCCCCTTGAGACAAGTGTTTTCCGCAACGCTTGAGTAACTTTGGATGCTTCTGTATAAAAGACACATCTTCCCAAGTGGAATCTTCAGCCGGTAGTTTCCTCCATTTAATGAGATACACTGAAATGGATCTATTCCTCATCTGGAGAATTCTTATGTCAGTGATGGCTTTAGGCTCCAATATAATTTTTCCTTCCTTGTTAAGTTCTGGAAATATAGTTTGAACTAGGATATTGTCACCTATAACCTTCTTTAAGCATGAAACATGGAAAACTGGGTGCACTTGTGAAGATGCATGCAACTCCAATTTGTATTCCATAGTACCAATCTTTTGCAACACCTTATAAGGGCCATAGTACATGATAATTATGATACACAGAGATACAAAAACATAATTAAAGGATCATCTGGTACTTATCTTAGAAACAGTGGTAGTTCCACCAACCAAGTGCAGGCTTTCCACGAACCTCCTAGCTTTAGACCACACTGCTCGTCAGCTCAGTAGTGGGTCACCCCCGAGCTGGGACTAAGCTCCACCCCAAGGCAGGGAATCCTAGACTAGGCTGATGTTATAGGGAAAACACATAGTCACAAGGAAGGAATTCTCTCCCAGGAACCACTCATGCTCACTGCCCACAGACTCTCCTTCCCCACATGCCTGTTCCACCCCAGGAGTATACACCTTCTCTGTCACCTAGACAGTCCTTCGGATACTAACCTCCCTTGCCTTGGGTTACAGCAACAGACCGGATCGGAAGTCTCCGAGCTCTGCAGCAGCTACAGGTTTCCTTCCAGGAGTTCTCTCCTTTCTCCGCGCACTCTCTCACTTGGAGAGAATTGATCACAGGCCAACAACCTGTTCTTCCAACCTCAATCGCCTCTCTCACCTGGAGAGAGTGTTGTACCACTAGTCAACAAGCCCCACGCAGTCCATCATTGCGTGGCCACACAACCAACGGGGAAAACAGACATGATATTTCCAACAGGTTCAACAATGGCATGTCACTTCTTATTTCTCAATCCGGCAACACAGGATAGACTCACACTCTGGCTCTCGGGGACGCATGACAAATAATCCACACAGGGTTCAACACAGGTTCGGACTGTTCAGACAGAGGATATACTCAGAAACAAACACAGGCTTCCCGAAGTCAACACTGGGCTTCCTCAGAATCACACAGGTCTTCTTTCCGACTTCCGAAATGCACGAAGGTCTTCCTGCAGAGTTCAGACAGTTTCATGCTCAGGACAGTCTAGGGTCGAATGGCAGAGGAACCTCTCTCATGGCTCATCTTGGTCGTTTTATTCGCATGCACCAAGGTTGACACTTGTCACCCTTGGAACTGCATGCGTTCCATCAACATGCATCCCCTTTGCACGTTTTCCCCTTGCCAGGACTTAGGATAAAAAAACATAAAATGCACATGTTCTTTGGAATAATAATAAAATATTATTCCCAAGGCTTAAGCCCCCTAGGCGTAACACTTAGACCATTTTTCCAGCTTCCAACCCCTAATCCCTTGCCCTCTCTATGGATTCTTAGTCCCCCATCACTCATTCATCGTGTCGACTTGCATGCGGTGATGTTTATATTTTATTAATGTGTTGCATACATGTAGATATAAAATCAGACCCTTGGCCTACAACCCTTAGGCTCTCTGGCCTAACAATCACATAAGCTCACAGGCTTATACAAACTTGGCTCACCAGCCTACAACACGTATTTACAATTTATTTCATAAACCAGATTTACAAAGGGCTTGGTCTTGGGGACACTACAATTCCCCTCCCCTTATTTCTACACTGTCCTCAGTGCAACCTTACACTGTCTCTGCAAGTTTTTTCAAAATTTTCAAAAAGATGCGGGTACTTTGCCCGCATAACCTCTTCATGCTCCCATGTTGTGTCCTCGGGACCGTACCAGGTCCACTGAACCTTTACAATCTCTATGGCTCGATTCCGGAGCTGTTTGCTTTTCCTGTCCAATATGCGCACATGATGCACTTGCAAGACACCTTCTGGTTCCACCTGAATCACATTCCAATCGATAACATGATTAATATTAGGTATATATCTCTTAAGCAGTGAAACATAAAACACATTATGTACAGTCATAGATGCAGGTAATGAAAGCATGTATGCAACTGGCCCAATCCTTTCCAGAATCTCAAATGGCCCAGAAAATCTTGCTGCCGACTTGGCGCAACTTCCCAGCTTCAGAGAACTCCTGTTAGTTTTCACTTTCAGAAAAACATGGTCACCCACTTTGAATTCTCTGTGGGTTCTATTACTATCAACATAACTTTTCTGCCTATCCTGGGCAGCTTTTAGATTTTGTTTAATCCTTATCATTTGGTCTTCCATCTCTTTGAGCAGCTCAGGCCCAACTACTGCTCGGTTCGCTGGATTATCCCAGCTCACTGGAGTGTTGCACTTTCTTCCATAAAGGGCTTTGAATGGGCTCATCTTCAACGATGCATGATACCCATTATTGTAGGTGAATTCTACCAAATGCAGGTAGTCTTCCCACCTTGATGGTTTATCCATCACATACATTCTCAATATGTCTTCTATTACTTTGTTCACCCGCTCTGTCTGTCCATTAGACTCAGGATGATACGTTGTACTAAAGTTCAAATTCGTTCCAAATCCCTTAAACAGTCCTTTCCATAAATTTGAGGTGAATTTTGGGTCCCTATCAGACACAATTGTCTTAGGAATTCCATGCAAGCATACCACTTCTTTTAAGAAGATATCAGCAACATATGCTGCCCTATGAGTGGTTTTCAGTGGAATAAAATGGGCAGCTTTTGTAAGCTTGTCCACCACCACCATGATTGAATCATGTTGCTTGCTTGTTCTGGGCAATCCTGTGATAAAATCCATTCTCACCACTTCCCATTTCCACTCAGAAATGGGTAAAGGCTGCAACAACCCTGCTGGGTGCCTATGCTCAGCCTTAACTTTTTGGCACTCCATACAACTGGTGATGTATTCAGTGATTTCTTTCTTCAAACCCGGCCAAAAATAATGGCTTTTGACTGCTGCCACAATCTTCTGATATCCAGGATATCTAGCATAAGCCACATTATGCATTTCTTTTAGAATTGCCAGCTTCAATTCTCGGGCATTGGGTACATACACTTTGTTTTTATACAGAAGTAAGCCATCAGTCCCCAAGGTGTAGCTTCCCTGGGTATGTGGTCTCTCACACTATTGTAGCTTTGCTACCAGACCTCTGTACTGCAAATCAACATTTGCAGCTTCCAAAATTCTGTCATTAATCTCAGTCCTGTACATGCTAAGGGCTGTAGCATGTAATTCATGCGCTTTTCTGCTGAGTGCATCAACCACCTTATTTTATTTCCCTTTGATATGCTTGATGTCAAAGTCATATTCACACAGAAACTCTAGCCATCTGATTTGCCTGGCATTTAAAGTCGGCTAATCAAATAAATACTTCAGACCATTGTGGTCTGTTCTTAATTCGAATCTCCTTCCCATGAGGTAATGTCTCCATTTCCTCAATGCGTGGACGATTGTTGCCAGCTCTAAATCGTGAGTGGCATAATTCCTTTCATGCTCTTTCAGCTTTCGAGACTCATAACAGATTACAAATCCCTCTTGGATGAGAACTCCTTCTAGCCCCTCCTTACACGCATCTGTGCACACCACAAAATCCATATTTGGATCTGCAATCTTCGGGATTGGAGCGCTAGTTAACAGTTGCTTCAATCGTTGGAAACTTCTCTCACACTCTTTCGTCCACTGAAAGTTCTTCTCCTTCCTTTGCAAGGAAGTGATAGGATGAGCTATCTTTGAAAATATGGCTATAAACCTTCTGTAGTAGCCTACCAAACCCATAAAATATCTAACTTCTGCCACATTCCTTGGCACTAACCATTCTCGGATGGCCTCAACCTTTTCAGGATCCACAACGATCCCTTCTTCTGAAATAATATGCCCCAAGTAATGGATCTTCCTTTGATAAAATGAGCATTTGCTCAGCTTGGCATACATCTGGTGTTCTCTCAACACTTGCAGAACCATTCTCAAGTGTTGTTCATGCTCTTCCTTCGACTTGGAATACACCAAGATGTCATCTAGGAATACTATGACAAACTTGTCTAAATAGTCTCTGAATACACCATTCATTAAGCACATGAAAACAACAGGTGTGTTTGTCAGTCCAAATGGCACCACTGTGAATTCATAATGACCGTACCTTTTTCTAAAGACGATCTTGCTGATGTCCTCATCATTTATTCTCACCTGGTGATATCTTGATCGAAGATCTATTTTTGAAAATATTTTCGCATCCTTCAACTGATCAAAAAGATCATCGATCCTTGGCAGAGGATACTTGTTCTTGACAGTTACCTTATTCAACTATCGGAAATCAATGCACAGCCTCAATGTCCCGTCTTTCTTCTTCACGAATAGGACTGGGGCTCCCCAAGGTGACACACTGGGGTGAATGTACCCCTTCTTTAGTATCTCTTCGAGCTGCAATTGCAACTCTTTCAGCTCTGGCGTACTCATTCTATAAGGAGCTTTCGAAACTGGAGCTGCTCCTGGTATCAAATTTATAGAAAAATTGATGTCCCTCTTTGGAGGTAGTCCAGGTACCTCCTGAAATACGTCCTCGAACTCTTTGAGTACCTCATGGTCTCCTAGCTTCGAGACTGCATCTCTGGATGCTTCTCCCACATGGGCTGCAAATAATTGATAGCCTTTCCTGTAACACTTCTTCAGCTACATGGCTGAGATTTCTCTAACAGCCATGGCTCTAGGAATTCCTTGGACTGTTACCTGATTTCCCTCTTCGTCCAGGCATGTAAACCTCTTGTTATGGCAGTCCAGAAGGGCATGGTGCTGGTCTGACCAATCCATCCTAATTAAGCAGCCGTAAGAGCCTAAAGGAAGAATATTCAATTCAGCCTTAGTGCTTACTCCTTCCATGTCCACTGAACAAGACTTAACCAATTCGGTGATCTTCCTTTTGGTTCATGTAGCTAACTAAACTAGCCAAGACTTTTCATGTTTTCTTCTTGTTAAATGCAAACTTTCCACCACCCTAGGATCTACATAACTATGGCTAGCCCCTGAATCAATTAAAATAATGAGTGGTCGATTGTTAATCATACCTTCCACTTCAATCATGTGCGATTCAAAATTCTGCTTGCTTGTTGTCCAGGGATACGTAGATCCTTGGCATTTTGCTGCCCATATCCTCCATTGTTTCATCTTGCTAAATAGTATGGACAGTTCTCACTTTATCTTTTCTGTGGGGGCAGTCTCTGTATCTATGATTCCCTTTATATCCCCAACACTCCATAGGTGGCGGTCTTGGCATCTGCTCACTCCCTTCAACTTTCCTAGGCTCTCTAAAAGATGATTGTCCCCAAGGACTGTTCCTGAAAAAGGGAGGCGTGTTTCCCTTCTACCTCTATTTCTTCTTAAACCTCTTCTAGTCATCCCAAGCCTTCCGAAGGATAGACCTTTCTCTTTGTTGTTCATACAATCATTTCGCCCTTCTAATTGTTTCTTCCAGAGTCTTAGGATCATCATGTTGAATCTTATCACCGATGGAAGGTGGTAGTCCACTCAGATGCCTCTGAATCTTGACAGTCTCATCTTTGATAAATGGAACATACTTCAGCAGTCCCAAGAAACATCATTCGTACTCATCAATGGTCATGCTGTCTAGCTTGAGTTCGAAGAACTCCTTCATCTTTCTGTCATAATATCTTTTGGTCAGGTATTTCTTCTCGAAATATCTCTTAAACTCCTTCCAAGTGATATCTTTATCGCAGATGTGTTGTACTTGCACAAACTGATCCCACCACATGGATGCTTTTCCTTTTAGCTAGTATATCGCAATTCTTCCTTCTGCATGAGCAGAATAGTTCTGTAGTTGGAAATATTTCCTCATGCCAAGCAACCATGTCTCGACATCTTCCTCCTTCTTATGTTCTCCATCAAACATTGGAGGCTTGATCTTGTTCATCTCCCCTTTCAATTCATCCTTTTCAAATTTTCGATGTTTTCTGGTAGGGGATGTGCTTGAATTACTGTGTGTTTCCTTGCCAGAATGCTTCGGGGAGAGATGGTAATGTCTGCTACCACTCCTCGATCATCTTCTCCTCTCAGGGGTTCTGACACTTCTTGATCTTCTTGTGTCACTTTCTTTTTCCAATTTCTTTTCTATTCTTTCCAGGCTCTTCAACATTTTTAAGTTGAATTCACCCTGTCGATCCCTGATTTTCATGAGCTTTCGGCTATCAGCTCGGCGAGCCTAAGCGTCTTTCTGCAATTTTTCAGTGAGTTTCATCATACGTCCTTCTTTATCTATCTCTTTTTCGTGCCCATTAGAGTTGGTTCCTTCGACTCCTGGGTTAACATTCTTTCCTACCCTTTCGTCCTCTGTTTCAAAGGCAATCTGCACCTCTTCCAATTCCATACTTGGCGTCAATTTTCAGCTGGTGTCTTGACACCCGTTGAACTCTGCACACACACTGAGCAATCAATCTGAGGTTTGTCAGGCCCATAACCTTCAGGAAAATTTACAACATTCATAACCCACGTAAACAAGAAAAAAAAAATGTTTGGATTCGAATAATTTTTCTGAGCTCCGTCAGTTCTACAAATTTCGGGACTTCGGGACTTTGGGTTTTCAGTACCCAAAAGTTCACTATGCAGTGTCTCCTAACCTTCTGTCGCTACAACCCTCGAAATCCGAAATTTCAGGTTTCCTTGTTCTCTGGGCCCACAGCACAGCTGTCGCCCTTTAAACTTGTTACGGTTCTTCAGACTCCGATGGCTTCGGGACTTCGGGTCTTCGGGTTTCGGAACTTCAGGTTCTCGGTACCTGGAAGTTCACTTATGTAGTGACTTCTAACTCCTTGTCATTACAATCCCTGAAATCTGAAATTTTGGTTCACTTTACTCCACGAGCCCATAGCACAGTTGTTGCCCTCAACCATAGTGGCACGTGGTACGTTTCAGAGGGTCCATGTTGTTGGGTCTCCAAAGTACCATCTTTTTACCAACCTTTCACTTCACTTTCAATTCACTTTCACTTCACTTTTAACCATATTTCACTTTCTCATACCCTTACATTAAACGATTTTCATGATTACATGGGTTTTAGACATATTATTTTCCAATGCATCTATTTTAGTGTTTTTGAGTGAATTTATGATTAAATATTGGAAAAATAACATGTTTACACTTATATATGAAAGTGGGATGAGTTTCATGATGTTTACAGGTGTATTTAAAGACTCCAACCAAGTCAAACTTGACCATCAAGCCTCAAATTCGAATTTCCTCTTCAACCCTTTGAATATTTGATTTGGAGATCTACTCAAGTATCTTGGATGGAGATTAATCATGAAAGAGATATTTGTGAGAGGATTTGTAGAGATATCACTTGATAGGTGTGAGCACATGGTTGTAACCAAATGAGACATTTGTGGATCTAGGAGAGATTTTTGGATCTAAGTTATCTTAATTTTTGTATAAATAGGAGTGCCTCCTCCATTTCAAGGGAGGACTCTTGGAGCATTATATCCAACTTATGGTGGAATAAGAATCAAGCCTTCTTTTCACATCAATTTCCATTCTCTAGTTTAGATTTAGAATGCTTTAGTTTATGTGTTACTTTTTTCTTAGGAGAATTGAGCTCACTCCAAATAGATCATAGTAGCATTTTCTTCTTGTTCTAATACTTTGAATAGGTTTATATGCTTTATTGTTTTTATTAGAATTATCTTGATGATCTTGATTGTTGATAGGTTTTGTGAAACATCTTGAGAGGACCTCCTGAAAGGGAGCTAGTGTTTTCTTTCCTACAACAACTAAGTCTTATTAAGTGGAATGAAAGAGTTAGGATTTGATTGAATTTTCTTATATTAGAGTTAGGTGCCTACTCCTGCATATATATTGCATGTGCTTCGTAAGCCTACGAACCTCAGATTGACAAATTAAATGGTTGGGAAATTACTACAATGGAATTAAACGACAATATTTTCGCCTAACACATGTCACCATCGGTAATGTCACTGGTCCCACCGCTCTCGCCTATCCTTTCAACTCTCTGGCATGTGGTACACATCCGTGCACCCACGTCCATTCCAAACAAAGAATCCAATGGTTAGATCCTCTCTTAGATCTACGGCGCAGATATTTTCGACATTTTGGGTTTTCGGACATCGGGAGTCTGTGTATCCGACATCTTGAACTTTCGTTTGTTGAAATCCTAAAATTATGGTTTACTCGTCAACTTGATTTGACAGTCAATTCCCTTCCTACGATCTACGGTGTAGATTGTTTTGGGATTTTGGGTTTCAAGTTTCGAAGGTGTTTTCCTTCCTCACTTCCCATCTCCCGACTTTGCAAAATTTGAAAGGTTTTTGCGACTAACTCGAGCGCGACTCTGCCAGATCTAACGGTCGAGCCTTCCTCCCATATCTACAGCATAGATCTTCTTGGATTTTTGGGTTTTCGGGAGTTCGTGTATCGCAATTCCCACGCTCCTGTGCAATTCAAAAGGGATTTTAATCCCTGCGCACATTTTCCAAATCCGACGGTCACGAAGGCTCACCTTCCCTCCTGAACCGATCCTAAGGCTCGAGCACTGCTGGTGTGGAGTCCTCTCTCCCTGTGGCCATATACCACACTAGCTGCAGTTTCACAACACCGCTATACCTCCTGAGCTTATAGGAACGGTCAAGTATCTCCTTGACACTCTGGACCATACTAGGGTCCGAAATTGGTCCTCCAGACACAATTTCTTCTCTCACCCTCGGTCCAAAGACCACTCAACTGGCCCATCTAGGCTCAATGTCAAAACCTTGGCTCTGATACCAAATTGTAGCACACCCTTTTGGTGCCAAGGCTTAATCGCTCTAATACCAAATTGTAACAACCTTTCTATTACCATACTTCGCGGAAATATAACAGTAATTCTCTGATTATAAAACAACATGCATTTAAGCAAGAAATGCATTTAAACTCAGAGTAAGCATAACAATTATTACTAACATAATTAATCCAAATGCACAGCAGAATACATGATAATTATGATACATAGAGATACAGAAACATAATTAAAGCATCATCTGGTACTTATCTTAGAAACAATGGTAGTTCCACCAACCAAGTGCAGGCTTTCCACGAACCTCCCAGCCTTAGACCACACTGCTCGTCAGCTCAGCAGTGGGTCACCCCCGAGCTGGGACTAAGATCCACCCCATGTTCAAGGATAAATTCGTGAGTGCGGACACAGACCAATCTCCACAGATCCACCCGGATCTGGAACAAACCGTGACAGAATACTACTCTTTCCCTAGTTTTAGAGTGTTGAATGGACAAAAGAGGAAGAATGATATACTTACTTGTAAACGATTTCCTTGTCTCTGTTGATCCTC
>JASDQU010260974.1:0-15642 GCA_032191745.1 Picea mariana
CAAGTTTCCTCCAATATCATAAGTTCCATATGCTCAGTTCTTCCCCCTCTTCATCACCATAGAGCTTGCTTATATAGGCTAGGAAGGGCCTAACCACTTGAGTTATGTTTAGAACCAGTTGGGAACCTCCTCCTTGGATCAGAGATCTTTTGATAGAACCAAGAATTCGAGCTCAACCACCTCCTAAACTCGAATGATTCTCCCCTTATTCTTCTCACCAAGCTAACAATTTACCCAGAACGGAGAGCGCTCCCTCAAAAGGAGCATCAGAGCACTAGAACGCTCCAGAGAAGACCAAGGGAAGCGCCAGCGCTTCAAATCTGAGCAGTCCTTCTCCAAAGGGGTGGAGAAGTGCTACAACGCTTCTGGAGCATGGTAGAGGGGCGCCAGCGCTTCTCTGGCAGTTTTAGGGGAGCGTTCCCCTTCCAAACTCTTGATTAAGAAGCCCTCTTAGGTGTTAAGAGATGTTTGACTCCAGTGAACCAGTTTTTTCCTTCAAACTAAGCATATAAGATGTTTCAAGTGCCTCTTTAGTGCCGTCATTGTGATAACATGATTCAACAACATTCACGACACTCTATATCCAACTTGCGACATTTGCGACAAGTTGTAAGGGAGTTGCGACACTTGCGACAAGTGAGAGGCAATATGCGACACTTATCCAGTTGAGTGATTTTGAGGTGTAACAGTATGGTCTGAAGAAAAGAGGTAAGATCTGGGATCTTTGTGCCCTGACAAAGGTGAAAGTGAGACTAAAGAGGTAAGACATGTAAGATTTGTGCTCTATAGAAGTAAGATAAGTGGAAATTTTTGTTTCTAAGGTATGGATCTAGGTTCGTTTGATAAGATTTGTCCTAGCTTGAAAACTAGGGCACTGATAGATGAAAGAAGATTTGATATGAGTATATCTGATAAGAATAGAGAAAGATATGTTATACCTATGCATAGAGAGAATGTTTGGACTAACAAATGGATGCAGGACCCTAGAAAGAATTTGTTGCAGGTTAGCTACCATGATCCTAGTGCACAGTACAAGAAAGGTTGGGGATCATTTAGGAGAAAGAGAGGATTAACTCTTTGTTACAGTTGCAAAAAACCAATACATCTTGCTAAGGAATTCCCTAGTAGAAGACCTAGTTGCCTCTGTTGCAAAGCTATGGACCATGAATTTTTGGATTTCCCTAGAATGATTTATAAAGTTGAAAGGATGAATATGAGACAAGAAGACCATGAGAAAGGTCAAGAAACTAAGATTATGGAAGAACCCCAGAAAGAATTAGAAAAAGTATTTCTACAGATGAAAGAAACCCTGAATGACCATCGACATATCATCTTATTAGAGATCTTCAAAGAAAACGAATGCATTGAAGTAATAATAGGAGACTTCGACATTGACTGTGTTCTGGATAAGGAAACTCAAGTGAATGTCATGATAGAAATAACTTGGGAAGCTATAGGAAATCCTATTATGATTCCTTCATTAGGAGGAATAGGATTATTCAGAGGAAAGTTGATAACCCTATGCTGAAGACTTACCCAGATATCTATGAGTTCTCATGGAACTTCGACAGAGGAAGAATTTGAAGTTGTTAAATTTATTGAGAATAGCGCTCCATTTTCTATGTTACTAGGAAAATCTCAGATTGAAGGAGATCAGGCCAGAAGGAAAGAAGAAGAAGTCTTAGAACAAAAGAAGAAAGAGTTGAAAGATTTCAGGACTAGGAGGATTTCACAGTTGATTGAAGAACAAGAGAACCGAGCAAAGTTGTTTAAAACCGGAGACTTGGATGTTGAAGTGGGACGAACACTAGAAGACCCATAGAATACCGAAGTACCTATTCCAGATACAGATGAAGTATTACCCCTGGTTCCTAGGAAAGAATCTCACCAGTGCGAAGTTACTATGGCAAAGGAAGATAAGAATCAAAATGGAAAAAGGAATACAGATACGAAGCTCACTGGAAAGAAGGCTAGAAAACTAAGTAAGAAGAGATCTAATATAGAAAAGTTACAGAAGGTTCTAGAGGGAACTTCGCAGAAGGAAAACTTGAAAAATTGGAACTTCGTCAGGATATCAGAACTGCGTCACATGGCACTTCGCCATGGCGAATCAATATAGTCATTAGGAATAGTATAATCATTTTATCGATGATCCGAACAAGTAGAAAGGCATTTATGGTCAGAAAGTTCACCACCATACCGTTGGGACCGTGCCATAATGGACAGAACTGAGTTAATGAAGGCTTCTCGCCCGTTGCAAGAGATTTTTTGCCAAGTTATCTATTTATTCTGTCACTCCATGCAACAATAACACTTTTTCCAACCATGACTATATGAGCTCACAGAATAGTTGATTTTTCACAGTGATTATCACGTTATTTCCATCTATCCCGTTGCATTGAGCATTTACTCTTCAAACCCAATATATTCAACCACGAGCGTGTATGTCTGAAGAACTTAACGCACTCAAAGAGTCTGCAAAGGAAGTACTCATCGACCTTATGACTAAGAGAGCCATGTCTAAAAGAATGATGTCTGAGGGTGTACAAGCATAATCGATGAGAGGAGTGCAAGCCTATCCATCGACTACTCGCGGAGCCAGACCATCTCGACCATCAGTAGAAAAGAGAACCAAACACAGAGATGACCTAGCAAATGCAAAGATGATCCCGACCATATTGCCTGACTACATCCCACCTCTGGCTAGTGTAGTGAGTCGATATAGTGTGCCAAGAGACTTTGATTACACCATGGTTGTTTCATACCTCCCGAAGGGGATACGCAGAGTTCGAGCACAGCAGGACAAGATCGCAGTGTTGAATTTTAGTGACTTCAACCTTGGAGATCGGAAGAACTACAGTATGCTTTCCCCATATAAATACCTGACCAGAACAAAGGGAATAATTAAAAGATAATCACCCAGCTGTGGATGATGAACCTTGCGCAGTCCACCCTATTAAACATAATGAATATCCCACACTTTGGAAGGCACCAGGAAGTCAACACCTGTGTCAAGATACTCCTTCCATGTTACCATGGCGGTTACTTATGGCTAGACCTCCATATTATAGTCGACCCGATGTTGATCCATGGGATCACAGGATTAAGTATGCAAGGACCCGATCCGCAAGATTTCTATCTAGGAAAAGCCACAGATAGTGCACTAACATAGAAGATCAAGGATACATATGGCGATGTTGAAAGGGGAACGTGAGGCTACAAGGTAGCCTCCATCTAGAATGGCGCAGTGCACCTAGCTTGCTAGTTAATAGCTAGAAATTTAACGCAGGTCACAGGCTTTGTTGTTGACCTCGCATGGAAGTGCATAGAAGGTCTACAGATGAACTGGGCAAAGTACCTAGTTAATCAACTGAAAGTAGACTGTTGCGAAGGACAGGATCAGGGATATGAGTTTCACTTTAGCTGGCTCCTGATCCTCATCGCCTTTATTGCCTGGGAGATGCCAGAAGGTGTGACCTTCCCGGATAGTGAACCATTCGAGCCGCTTGCTGCAAATTTCACTACACTCTGGTACTCGAGTGATATGAAAAAACAATGGCAGTCAAACACTTTTTTTCATACATATTACCTTCAGCTGAAGAGAGCCATCGAAGTTGAACCTCGCATGTCTCTAAACACCCTACAGATGTTCCGACCCTTGATGAAGTTCTGCGCAGATGAGAACTTCATCTACCTTACAACGCGAGCCGATGAACATAAGGAGCAGCTTTAGTCGTACTATAAACTCACGGAAGAGGACCTTGAGGAGATCACTAAGGGTTGGTCTGCAGACCTCCTTGTCCCCGCTGACCCTGAAGAGATATCTAACCCTGAACTGGACAGCCTAGAGACCATGCATGAAGAACATGATACACCCAGACCCAGCAGAATGAAGAATACTGAAGAGGTCCAAGATTTAAGTAGCGCCTCAGGAAAGATTGCTTCAATATCACCTAACCGAGGGGGTGATGACGAAGTAGAAGAAATGAATAGCAAAGGAGATGAATAGAATCCAGGCAAAGTAACACCGCCCAGAGATAAGGTTGATCCCCTGAATAAGAGGAAGGTTTCTCCCCTGAAACCTTCTTCCCAGAAGAAATCGAAAGCCATCGTGACCAAGATGAAGACGGTTCTTACTTCTGATGATTTTGACTTCATCATCGTAGCTCTCAATGACACTTCGCTGGAAATTTTGGAAAAACAGGAAGCTAAGCAGAAGGAAATGTACAATAAAATTGAGGTTGAAATCCGAGGGGTACAGCAGGCCCTTCNCCAGAGTTGGGAGATGAGCTAGCCCAACTCCACAATTTATCTAATGCGGTCAAAGCTCACCTTCGTCATGCTCAAGAAGAAACAGAACAAGCCACCCAAGCCTTGAAGCAAGTGCAAGGCGTAATCATAGAACAACGCAAAGTTGCAGAGTAGGAGAAGGTTTCTCTCCAGGAAAAGTTTGAAGAAGAGAAATTACAGATGCAACAAGAAAAAGAACAGTTGCTTGCAAAGCAACTCGAAGTGAAAGAAGCAGTCAACAGAGCCCTCCGCTCTATGACGGGCTTAGAGACACAAGAAGAAGACTGAGTCACTCATCAAGTAGAGTAGCTCACATAATCTATCCAACAGCTACAACAACGAATAACGGACTTAGAGCTATGCACAATTCCCAACACCCTGCAGGATGTGAGGGACCAAAGAGAAGAAACTCCTCGAAGTGTAGTTCAGAGACTAAAGGCCCTTACCATGGAATGTAAGAAACTCATTGATTGCAGTTCCTAGACCTATGAACAACTCATTGAGAATCCAGAACTGAAGGCACTGGAGTTGCAGCTCCAAGAGGCAAAGTATCAAGCAGAAATGATACAGATGCAATTGAATCCCCTGTCAGCTATGGAAAGAATGAAACAATCCCAAGAGTAGTGCACTGCCCAACAGCAGGTCCACACTATTCAAAACAGAGTTATGAAAGTAACTCAGAGGCTCCAACCAGTACAGGATGAGGCTTACCAACTATTCACAGAGATCGAAGGCCGAGGAGAAGAACTAGAGTAAGTCATCACTATAGTTGAACAATGCCTAGAGGACCTATCAACGAAGCAGTCATACAAGAGTTCGTTGAACAGGAGGTCGTGGCACAAAAACAAGTCGAAGCAGCTCCAGGGATGATTTTAAGGATGGAAATTTATTTTAAAATTTAGAAACCTTGGCGAATCTTACTAATCCTTCATATGCTAACTATAAATGATTGGTGATTGTTTGTAAAATTATTCAAATTTCTAAGTATTTTATATAGTTTTTATAAAATTTTGGCGATTTTTAAGGTAAAATAATTTTATCCTATAGAATTTGGGCGAATCATTTTTAAAATAGCGAATCTCGTTTTTGGAAAAACCGTGGAAAATTATCCCATGAGCAAAATTTAGCCCTAAAATCATCTCAAAGCTTGAGCCAAGCTTGAGGCTTTTGAAGCATACCTAATCAGATCAGAGTGACTCGGGACGAGTCACAAGTGAGTGTTGGGGGCATGTTGGCCCTTGACCAAGTTTTGAGGATTCTTGGTCATGTTTGACTGATTTTGGGACTTCGACAAGCTGTCGAAGGCGGAGCACAAGTCGAAGAAGATATCACGAGATCTTGGCCCCTTTTAGGGCCCTTTTTTGGATTTGGGATTATGTAGTGGGTATGGGATGTCGGACCATGGGTTTACCCATGTTTAGGCCTATTTTGTAAAAGTAGAAGTAGAAGCTAGGCGATGTAAGGAGAGGCCAATGTGCTATGTGCTAATGTAATGAGATAAGTGCAAGTGATTGTAAGAAGGCTTTGTGCATACAGTGTGAGGCTTGCAGAGTTAAGTGCAAGTCGTCTATAGTGCTTTGTGCATAGATTGTAAGAAGGCTTTGTGCTCAGATTGTGAGAAGGATTTTGTGCTCAGACCTAGCTCGGGGAAGGAGGATCTAGCGAGGTGCACAAATCTCCTATCCTATGCGGAGTAGGGTTTTTGTGGATCTGTGCATGTAACTGATTGAAGAATCTAATAAAGAAGACGAAGATTTGGTGGATGTATCCCCAGGGTGGGGGTGAACCACGTACATGTTGTGTTGCTCTGCTTTGTGTGATGTATTGATGTGTTTATATGTTCACTTGCTTAGTTCTTTGATATAGATGAATGATAGCTACATTTGTTGTTGCTTTGTGCTTAATGGTAGGAGTAAATGTTGGATCTAACCTATGTGGATTTGATTAGTGCTTGAATATGCTAGATCTGATCTGTTTTGTCATGCTAAGTGTTGCTAGATGCTAGATCTAGTTGAATACTATGATGCTTTTTAGGGTTTAACTGCACTAAAACTAAGATTGGATATTGATGAATGTTAATTGTTGAGTGCTCTGTTAAGTGTTAGAATCATAGATCTGTGTCCCAGCTAAGGTTGCAGACATCTGAGTCTTGCAACCACCCCTGCCTCTACCTCGGGTGAGACTTCATCTTCTTCACAGGTGTTGCCGAAAGGGTCGGTAGTTAGGGTTTTCTTGGTGTGATGTTGTAACATTGAAACCTGGGTCTGCCCTTGTTCCAACACAAAGCAAGGCATCAATCATAGAAGAATCTCACTCTGCTACAGAAGAAGAAAATATATGAGAAACCTTTAATGAAGAAAAAAATGTAGCAATCTAACTAACTCTCAGGTCTTATGTTTGCTAATAGAAAACACAAAGGAAAATCTGTAAGCAATCAGATAACTAAATGAAACATATAACCACAGCAGAAGTTGTACTAAGTTGTGATTAAGCATTCATCAAAGAAGTATGAATAAAAATGCTAAAATATGAAGGAACAAAAGAACACATAACTCAAGAGTGACGAAATATGGAGTCTCTGGTCTGTACTTGTATTAATTCTTGAAAAGGTGAGATTTCTCTATTACAATCAGAAAAAAACCATCCCTCTCTTAGTCTTTTCAAAATATATTTATACAAAAAGTTTTCAACCCTAGATGGTTGAAATTCTCGTTATTCCTAGATAATAACGGTTACAAAATGAAGACTTGAACCATTAGATTTGGTTCTTTTCTATTTCTTTCCCATACTAATAGAACAAGTATATATATGTTACTTCATTGATTCTTTGAAGTACTTCCTTCACCTTGCTCGATACATTTCATGCACGTGCTTAGAAATTGAATTAATAATGTAGAAGGTTCTGTCACATCTTTTGCCTAAAAAAGATATAGTTTTCTCTATAATTGCGGCAACTTGTCTTCTATCCTTTTATATTCAGAGATCATTGACTGTAACTGTAAATTTGTCCTTACTATCCATCTATCTATTTGAGCCATGTCAACCTGTCTTAGCTGTGAAATTTCAATCTGATCTTCATTTGAACTTTCTTTGATGTCAAGTTGGTGGCTTTATAACATTGATTTGTCCTAGTATTCTAGAACAATCATCATTTCCAATACCTAGTGATTTTTTGTTTAGCAAATCAAAAACCTATTCACAATCCTCTTTTATTTATTTGGACATTCTTTTACTCTCGGCTATATTTGCCTCCCATGTCTTCAATATTATATCACCTCTGATTTGTTCTGCAATAGTCAATCTGGGAGCTACCGGTACTTCTTCTTTAGCCGATGACACGACAGCTTTTTGAAAGGTGGTCCGGGTTGCAGTAGCCTCTCCTTCTTTGAGACTGATATTCTCTAATGATTGATTTACTTCCCGAAAATGATTTTGGATGATCTCTACCTTAGAAAAAATGCTTTGTTGTGCAATTTCCAATTTCTTTAGCACTTCTGATTCTTGAGCATGGAACATTGCTACATCCATAACCATTTTCTCAGTGGAAATTATCTTGTCTTGTAATTTTTTTACCAACTCATCTTGCTTTATAATCTGTCTTTCGCTCACTTGCATATTCTTATGCATCTCATCCAGATCGGACTTGAGCAATTGGATTTCTTGTCCGTCACTAGATCTAGCCTATTCTAGTCCTTTATTGACCTCATCTCTGATATTCTTCTCTGTACCTTATTTGATCTCACAATTGACTTATCTTCTCTGTATTCCTTATTTGATCTTGTAACTGACTTATCTTATGATTTCTCTACTTCACCCTTTCTTTAAGATTATCAACCGAGAATAGGTTAGCTGTTGAAAAATCTCCCAAAGAGCCTACTACCTCTGTAGCAAAGTCTTCATCTTCCAAATTTTGTCCACCCAATAATACTCTGTTCTTTTTCACCATTGTACCCTCTTTCTGGTGCATTTCTTTCTTTACCACAACTTTCCTTTTCTTGCTGAAAAATAAATTGGTAAGAGGTATTTCTTCAATAGGAATAAGCGTGAAATCCCCTATGAATATTACCTCTGCATTAGGGTTTCCTATGGTGAACTGTAATGGTATGATAGCCTCAATGGGGCTGTCGATTTCTGTGGATAACTATTTTTCGTCTCCATCTATAGTTGATTTATCAGGCGAGGTCGGTGGCTTATCTTATCCTTGATTCTTTAATGTTTCTGATTGATCTTTGGACTGGTCATCAGATACCTCTGTTGCTGGAATATCCTTTTTCTGAGTCGAGAGCTCAGAACTATCTAGGTTTTCTAGGGATTCTTGTTTGCTAGAGCTCCCAACTTCTGGGTTCTGGGTCTCTATTTGTTGTGTAGCTGGAGACTTCAGGTTTTCTCCCTATAATACTTTAGGGAGACCACTTCTTCGATGTTTTTGGAAATTGTAAAACTTAACCATTTCACCAAGTGGTAGAGCTTGAACTCGGCTCAGGACTTCATGGTAAGATCTTGCCCCTTGGAACATTTCATCTTGAGGGGACTCTTCATGTTCATACCTTTTAAGATTGCAATTGGCCATATGGTTTCCCATGACCTTCTGTGGGTCATGCTTCTTGAATTCAATGTTAACTAGCTTTATCTCTTCTAAGGCTATAGCCTCCACTCTCGAATGGCTGAAATATGACAAAGAAAATGCATCGATCTGTAAAGGAAAAGATGGCCATACCTTTTTCTGCATGGCTTTGAGATCTTTGCTAATCCCTCCGAGTACAGTTTGTCATGCAACCTCGCGGCATATCAGTCGGTCTGGTAAAAATTGTGGCAATGCATATGAGGGAACTGAATAGCCGAAAACTCTAATATAAGACAAGTGTTCCTCTATGTACTAGTCTTCCACTTTACCTAGGTTAACCATAATGTTGTCTGAAATTCTAGGAGGGGGGTGACCAAATATAACCGTATGCATTGGCACCACTACCCAATTACAAATTTCATAAAAGAAATATTTTGCCTTGTCTTCCCAGATCTTTGAATGATAATCATGAATTGGTTCTGCACTATCTGGAGTCCAACTCTAGTTCATCAGTGGGAAAGGTGTCATGAAATAGATAGCGTCCATAATATAAGCTGACATAAAGAATGAAGTTGGTTGCCCTTTGGTTTTCTTTGTTTGGTATTCTGAGATTTCGCGAGCCAGATTATCCGACAATATCTTTTCCCAGTCAAAAGAAAATCCTTCCGCCACCGAGTGTATAATGGGAACCCATGGTAGAAAGAAATGGGCCGTGTTTTCTTTTCCATAAATTCTGCACATCGTCATGGCTATATACATGAACTATGGTTCAAGCGATGAGATTGAATATACGTCATGAGATTCGGCTCTAAAATTTTCGAGGCATGAACACTAGTCTTTGATCAAGTTGAAAAGCCTCTTTCCATACTAATCACACTCTTTATTATTAAAATTCACTAGAAAAATGGCATTATAAACGAAGTTTGATGTTGCAGACAATTTATACATGACCTGTATGTGTTCCGGACGAAATGACCCAACAACTACATTCTGATAGTTGAATATAGTTCTAGTTGGGATATCCACATGATCCAGCGCCCATCCAATCATGTTGGTGTAAGGTAAAATAATTGGCCTCATTGCTACCTTATGCAGCTCTGCTTGAGTGATAATCTTATATTTGGTAGATAAGTTATCCTTTTCATTGTCACTTGAATCATTAGGGTAGTTTGCCACTTTGTATTGTATGGTGTTGAACACATGCGTATAGGTTTTAACTATGTTTATACTTTTGGGAAAAGTATCAGAAATAACGTTTGTGTTCTGGTCAGAACTTTCGCTAGTTGCTTTGGATGCTTTCTGTGGAGCCATGATATCAATTTCAGAGTTCTATCACCTGTTACAGAGAATGAGAATGTAGAAAACTAGTTATTTCACTAAGTCAGCCCAATGAAAAGAAGAATGTAATTCAGAAGCATTTAATTTCTTTCATAAAAAACATTTGGGCGTTAAAATCGGATCTTATTTGGAATCATTTCCCTAAATCAGATATTAATGTCATCAATGGTCGATATCTCGGGAAAAGCACAGAATTTGAATGTATCTGAGTTATTATTAAGCGATAGATTAATTAGGGTATAATCATCATTTAGTACATTAATTAATCATACTTATCATTTAATCAAGTTTCGGCGTTTCAGATCTCGTGGATCTTTATACAGTTTAAAATAAGACTTACGAAACATGAAGTCACGATAGGTTTAATTAAGTATAATCGTTTTTAACTCTTCTAATTAACCATGATAAGTTTTAGAATGGCGAGGTTTCGGGTATTGGGACTTCAAATCTTTTATATGTAAGAGATCCTGAATCATGAAATCATGATGAGATTTACTTATCGTTAATCTTTCTTAAACTTAAATTAACCTGGCTCAACATTTAATACTTTTGTGAATTCGGGTATCAGGGCTTCGAAGATGTTCAATGTTGAACCTTCGTACTTCGTGAAACCCCGACTCTTGAAATTTTTAAAGCAAACCTTTATATAAAATGATTCATTAATAAATAGGTGGCTCCATAATCTCTTAAAAATTTTAGACCATTGGATTATTCAGAAGGCTTAGTTCGACGATGATTATCCAAGTGCATTTTTTGGTTTTTATTTAAACAAAAAAAAAAGAAACTTATTTTAGTCTAAAGTTTAGAATAATATGTATGTTTCAACACAGTTGATGCTATAGATTGAAGAATTAAATTCTTCTAATGTCCCCCAAAGGATAAATGCACTGTTAGCTTTAGAGGAACAAAGAATGTTTCCCTTGGAAAACATAAAGAGAAGACAACAAACCGTGAAGAAATATTTCAACAAAAGCCCAAAATCTGTCAAATTTAAAGTAAATGAGAAAGTCTTGCTTTGGGATTCAACCCATGCTAACATAGGAAGACATTCGAAGTTTCAAAAATTACGGTTGGGTCCTTTCAAAATCGCTTTTGTCCATGGTGTAAATTCTTATCTTCTAAAATACTTGGAAGAGCGATTATTTTCCTATAGTACCAACGATTCCCACTTGAAACACTATGTGGAAACAATTTGAAAGATAAACGATGCATGGAAGTCACTGTTGTATTATAGTTTTTTGTTTCACTATTTTGGTTTTTCTTTACTATTTTTCATCTTTTGTTGTTTCATTTCTATTTTTTTTCTTTTGTTGTTTTCCTTTTTGTTTATCAGAAATAAAATTTGGATTAATTTCTCCAGAACGATGTTGTTCTGTAAGTATTGTTGATCAATAACACTCAAGTTACACAACTGGCAGGATGTCCCCCTTGTAGACATCACTGGAATTGCTTTCTTCTTACAGTACTGTTGTTAGATAGATGATTGGTTTTTCATCCCTACTTTTGGATATCCCTTTCTTCCCTCCACCTTGAGATTCAAAAGAGCATACCATAAAATTTTCTCCTTAAAACAAGAAACACTTTTACTCTAACCAATTGAATGTTATGCATACAGGAACAAACCCCCTCATATGTAACACTTTTCATGAGCTATTCCCAAAGTCCTTAATCATTTTTTCCTTTAAACCACCTCACTTCCCCTATTGCATAATCATTCTGGTAAATAATTCTTTGATCTACGGTTCACCTAGTCTGCAAAACCAAACATTTTTAGTTCTTAATCTATTGGAAACAAATTTTCCTATGGATTCGCCAGTTTGTTGATGCTTGAAAGTGAAACAATGAATACTATTCTCGCAAATGATTGCCATGATTTATTATTTAACTATATTAATAATATACTAATAGGTGGGACCCCCTTGTTTAACTTATGACACTATGATGGATACGCGACACTTATATTTTGTTTTCCTATGTATTGGTTGCGACACAAATTTCTATAGCTCATTTGCTTCAAATCATGGTTAAAATGTGTGTGGTAATATGTGGTGGTTAGGTGATTAAAACAAGGAAAAATATGGTCTTGATTATCTCTCATGAAATATGATTATGCTTCCTTTTGGATGAAAGAACTACACTCTAGTTTTAATGTTGATATTGTATATTTTCCATAACAAATATTGGGTGATCTCGACCCTTTCTACTATTTTTATTCACATTGGTTGAGTTGCAATTGGTTTGTGTTCTTAGCAAGTTGTCATATGAGAAAATCTAATAGTGGCAAGGGGTGGCACACTTTGGACTATCACGCACTTTGCAAAGTGTAATATGGAAAGTTTGGATATTTGGTTGTATTAATGGTTTTGAATGTAGTGATATGGTGAGATGGCTAGTGGGCTTGGCTCATACTAAGATATGAATGAGGATCTGAAGGAAGAAGTGACGTGCAGTAAATCCACGTCACTCAAACTCTCCTTGAGCCCGCCACCCTAGTCATTCTTGCATTTTTTCTCTGTTAGTTGCTACTACTCTACCTTGCTCGGTCATGGAGGAAGTATACAACCTTGGTTTTTCTCCTCACGCAATCGTTTACAGGTATGGGGTTTTCTTACTTTTCCATCCATGAGATTTTATCTTCCCTTAAATCAAATGTTGGCTCTGGTTTCTCATGGTCTATGTAATTCTCAAGTTGTTATGATTTTTTGGAACTGTGTATTTATGGTTGCATCCTTGGTTTCCTGTGGTGTTTGTTATGTGACTATTGGCATTAAAAAATGGTCACGGTGTCCTTGTTGTGTGTAATTTTTCCCAGTTAATTGTTGAGTAAAAGTTGTGGTTGAGCCTGCCCCGCCTATGGTTATGTATTGTGGGTTTGGCCTCCCTGTTGAAATGGGTTATCTCAGTCAACCTTATCTTTGGGTTTTGTGAATACCCCACCTATAGATTGACATCACTAGCCTCTGTGGTTAGTATACCCATGCCATATTTTGACCCTGTGGATGTTTAAGTAAAATATGACTAAAATATTTCGTTCCTTGTCTTGGAAAAACCCTCAGTTGTTAGCCTTCTTTCTTATGAACTCACTACCACTATTGAGTAGTAAACATTATACAGATATGAGAACATTGCTTACTCAGATTTTGAGGGGAGCACTATTCATGCTATTTTGGTTGGGAACGGGTTTTTATTTGGTCACTCGTTATGCTGTGTTGAACGAAGTGTTGGTTTCACTTGTTCTTTGGAAGTTACAGTCTGTTATACGAAGCTCATACAGTCGATAGCAATGTTGTGAATTATTGTTACCCATGATCGATTATATTAAGGCACACGTGGAATGATTTGTCTATGATATTCAACTGCCAAACCCTCTGTTTAAATTTCCACGTTGTCTCTACTCTTATTTTCATTGGCATATCTCAAACCCTAAACATTACAGTGAAAGTGTTGCTTACTCCAGTTTGAGTTGATGAGAGCATTGTTCTTGCTCGATTACTTAGGCATGAGTTTAGTTGGTTCCTCGCTTGGAAATTGTGGAAAAAAATATGTCCTCACCTATTCATTGAAAAATATAGTTGTTGAAGCTTGTGTTCCCGATAACAAATGATATTTTTCTTGGTTCAATCGCTATGTTGATTGTTTTAAAAAAAGGGCACCTGTGTTCGAAATATCTGAGGCTAGAATAGAGTAATAATGCCTAGAATAAAATTAGAAGAAGTTGCATTGAATGATGGTTAGATTAATGATGGATATGAGTTTGTTTGGGAGCAGAGTGCATGACCCTGTTGGATTTAAAGGATTATTACTAGGGTTGATGTTATGAATCATGGCTCAAAGACTATTGTTGTATTCTTTTAGCGATTATGATGTTGTTCCTCATGTCTGTTATATAATGATATTATGGTTACAATGGTTACTGTGATTAAATAATTATGGGCATATCAAATTGTTTACTATGTAAAGTAATTCAGAGTCCAACAAGAAATTTTGTTAAAGAAGAAATCAATTTAGATTATTGTTATGGAAACAAAAGATTGTTCAAATTTCAAAATTCTGGACAGAGATAAATTTTGATTGCATCAGAGGTAGAATTTTTTATTTGTTTTCACTTGAACAATATCTGTAAAGTTTCCCTATCATTCTACCATTTTTCGCTAATTACATTCACTCCACGATCCCGATTTCACTTATTGCATCCTTGTTCTGTGATATCTTGCAAAGTCAAAATGGAAACAGTTTGTGGCAAGTTGATCCAGATTATTAATTTCATCTTTACTTTATTGTCAGAGTCTTTTTGTATGGCGTTTATTGGGGATCTTTAAATCAAACTTTGGTCCATGCCCTCGCAGGGGTTTTGTAAAGAGAAAAACACTTTTGGTATCTCAGAATGAAATAAAATCATATTGTTATTCTGTCTCATACATGTGTATTTGTGACTTGGTTACTTTTATCTTTTGATCTCCATGTTTAATTTATCGCAAAATCTGTGTACATTCTAGTAGCTTTTATCAAATTTATTTTATAGTGCAACATATTTAAATTATAAATGAACCTTAGTCCTTGTAATTAATACTTGCAGATTGAGTGAATATTTTGAGGCTATAAAACCCAGGTGGCATTCCCAACTATCTTTTCCTAGCCAGGAAAGATTTGAAAATGATCGAGTAAGGTAATTCATACCTTTTCCTCAATGCTCCCTTTTATCAAATTTTTGGGATGTTTTACTTTTGGGCATAAGAGAAGTTATATGGATCCTTTCCATCATCATAATGTTGGATTACTGAGAGGGGGGGTAAATCAGTAATAAAACAATTCAATCATTTTTAACCACAATATGCAAGTGTTATATCAATGTAGTATTATCATCCAATAGTTGTAGAGTAAATAAACAATGAAAAAATGAGGAATCATACACATACACAGTACACCAATGTTTTTACATGGAAACCCAAAGCGGGAGAAAACCATTGAATGATTTTTCTTATATGTATTTTAGAATTACATTCATTAGAAGCACCAACTTCCTTTGTTTTACAGGCGCAACTGGAAGGAGGATCCAACCCCCTAATTCCTTAGGCTACAACTCGAGGAAAGCTCCAACTCCCCAATTCTCTGGCTACAACCAGAAGGAGGCTACACCCCCCTATGTTCTCCGGCTACAACCAGAAGGTGGATACAACTACCTATGTTTTCCCTGTCCAACTGCCCTGACGTAGAAGTAGAATGATGGAACCATTGTCACACTATCACTGTGATATATGCTGTTGTAAACCTGTACCAATCAACATGCACCAAACAAAATGTACCAATAACCTTAACCATGCATCAGCCATGCATCAACCTGTACCTCAACCTGTAATCAACCTGTACCATAAACAAGTGCATCAACCATGCACCAACTTGTACCTCAACCTGTACCATGAACAAGTGCATGAACCATGCACCAAACCTGT
>JASDQU010260975.1:0-15642 GCA_032191745.1 Picea mariana
TGTTATCTATAGGAAACATTTTGTTCCTGAACCTATATAAGCATGCTATGTTGTAAACATGGGATCATCTCTGCCTGGGGAAAAACCATGGATTTTTCGTTTGCAGACTTTAATGAAATATGATATTTGTCACAGCTTTAGCTTTTCAGTATTGTGCTTTTATTCAAGTCGTGATTGTTTCAATTTACAATTAGATTATGATTGCTTTAGCTGTCATGATTTTTTACAAGTTGATAGATTAAAAATTATATATTATCCATGTTTTATGTTCTAGATTTAGCATACAGTAATCATCTTGTTCAAAATTGAATTGAAGAGATTTATCTTCATCTTCTATTGAACGTTTATACACAAGCTCTCACAACAGGATTTATCTTAATGTGACTTCTTGTGAAATTTTGAGATTGCTGTGATCATATCTCTTGTATGTTCTTCCATTCGAATTCCATCATCATTGCTTCCCATTTATCAGAGGCAATTTCAGGGTCTGCTGCAGGTTTCCCTCACCATACAAGGAGGTTGGATGCTACATACTAAACAAATATTGGATGCGATAACAGGTCAATGTTTTAAGTTTGATTTCATTAGTTTAATGAGTACATAAATCTTCTGTAGTTAAAACATCCTCTACTATCTCTGATTTCTGTTTTCAATTAGACAGTTTTGATATTTGATTTCTTTTATATAAATATTATAAGAAAATAAATCAAAAGGATTAGATAACAACTTTCCTGTTGTTTAAAAAAATCAATTACATTCGATTTTCGCGAATTCAGATCAAAATTCGTATTTTGTACATATTATATATATATTAGTAATAGAATCATTCATATATATTGTACATATAATAAGTAGAGTTATTTTATAAATATTAGTCAGTCTAACTGTAAATATACATTAGATCTATAGATAGTTTTCAGCGATTGTTATTCATCAAGTTATTGTATTTTCTTTAGTTTTGTTTTTCATTTTCTTTAGGACTTAGATCGGTCAATGGAGCCGCTAAACCCATCGTAGTGGATTAATCCAAACGGCTTGGGTTAATTTGACAACCCCGGACCGGATTCACTCCTCCAGTTGACGAGCAGTCATTTTTTCCCATCAACAATTTGGAAATCTTATGATGTCTGCTACACAATGGAATCATCAAGTACTGTAAACACCTTCTCAAAACCCCTGAAAAACTAACTTGAAGTCAAGCTGTCCAAAAGTACACGAACCCTCCTATAGCAATTGTATTTTGAAAAATTATCTCAAATTATAATACAATCTTATGTGTTAACATATGGCTCCATAGGGGATGGCATGTACCCTGTGAGCTACCAAGAACATGCAGTTCCAATTGCCTTATCCATTGGGCTATGGAGTCAATTGTGCAACCAATATCTGAACACTGTAAAAAATTGCCACTTATTCAAGAAATCTAACTGATATATCTGTTGCAAACTCAAAGAAAGTAACTTCTCATAAAGCGATCTTATTTCCCATGCTACCCTACCTCTAACTGGATCTGCAACTTGGTCAAGTAAAGGAAGACTTACATAAAAATTGTTAGCGATAAAAAATGCACTGGCATTTTTGAAAGAATGATGCCTAATCTTGTAGGTAACATTTGACTAGCTTCCCAAGTTCCAAATGCAGATTTGAAAGCACCATTGGAAAGCTTAGGATTTGTATATGTCGATCGACTATTCAAGCATGTAAAATGAACTCTCCATGACTGAGAAATTTGATTTTTAAAAAATTTGTGCTTTCACCAGCTAACTCGTCTTGAATTTTGCTAGTTAGTTGGTGAAAGCTCTGCTTTTCACCAGCTAAGGAGCGGATTTTCGGGTAAATTAGCTGGTGAAAGCCTATCACGGCCAGAATATCTGAATTTTTGCCTAGATCATGATTGTTTGAGTTTGAATGGTTTGAAACCACTTCAAATGGACAGGTGTTGAATTATCAAGTCTGATTCAAAGGCTAGTTTTGAGGGATAAAGTCAAAAAGAGGTTTTTCAACTACATTTGGCATCTTTTTCAAAGGCAGAAAATCAGGGTTTTTGCACACTTCACCAAATTCAAATTTTATCTTTGGAGGACCAAATCAAGCAGCCTTGGGAGGCTAAAACTTCACTTCATCAGAAATATACTACTCTTAGAGATCATTAGATAGGACCTTTTCCTATTTTGTTTTGATTTTCCATCCATTTTTATAGGATCTCATCCTACACTTGTTGTATTTGTTTTGATTTGACTATTTTTAGTAAATCTGATCCATCTTTCAAGGATCTAGATTTCATCTTGTAAGGCTATAAAGACAAAGACATTTAGAGCACTAGGTGTGAAATCGAGGAGACATTTTTTGGCTATTGTACTAGACTCTTTATTCATAATAGAATCACAGTGCTCTTTTGTTCTCAATGATAGATTTTCTCATATTTTCATCATTCTGTACTTTATTTCAGTTTAGCTCAGCTTCTAAGAACGATTATCTTCTTATTAAGCTCATGAACTTGAACTAAAGGTTTTCTTGCTATCTTGTATGACCCTGCACATTGTTGTATTTGGTTATCTAGACTAGTATTCTTCATCTCCTATTCAAACTTTGTTGTCTGATCATTGAGTTCTAAAAGCATTGTCTTATTCAAATGTATGAAGTGGTCCTTTTCATTAGCTATTCAGTTATCCTATTGTTCCAAGCATACAAAATCTATCATATTCTTAAGTTACCAAGCATTCTTAGCCTACAACCCTAAGGAGTTTCTTGGAGTGATAAAAATTTGGCGCTGTTTCCGGGGAGAGGAGATTGAAGCTCAGCTTCCCTGGGAGACGACAAGATCCAGCTTTGATGATAGACAAAGTCTGGACATCATTTGGTTGTAATCATCTATCTAACGACTCCATGAAGGACGAATTCGGTGGCGACTCGACTATTCTGAAATCTGTTGGCGACCCCATTGATATGAAATGAACAAGATCTTATCTAAGAGGTATGCATTCTGTGATTTTTCAAAAATTGTTGGTTTCCCTAATCCAGTGCCTAGAAGAGATGAATGAGAACGCAACCTTCCCAGATTTCAAGGAGAAGAATGGGAAGTGCCAACTGAACACTTGTTGGATTTTCATGATTTTATTCATCGACTTGAAATTGTACATGAGGATGTTCAGATCCAGCTCTTCTTTTTCTCATTAGAGGGAATTGCTCATGAATGGTGCCGGTCTCTTCCTAATGCAAGTGTTAGTTCTTTGACAGATTTCCATTCAGCGTTCAATTCCTTTTGTAAAGAACTTTTTCCAGATGATCTTCTCTATCCCGAATGTTGTCATGAATTTCATTTATTGACTAAAGATTCATATGTTCATGAAGAGTACACTGCTATAGAGAATACTCTTCAGTATCCAGAAATTGTTGATCCACATTATGATAGCCATGAGGATGCCCTTAACATTGTATCGGATTCATCTATTAAATATGATGGTCATGATGATCAGATTGTTTCTTTCGAAATATTTAAAGATGATGATCAGATTATTCCTTCTGAAAACTTTCAAGATGTTGAGCAAATTGATAAATCAACAAGTGACATTTTCAGATTTGCGGAAGATCACGAGGGCATCCTGCAGTTTCAAGATTTGCAGGAACTAAAAGTTTGTAGCAGATATAAAGAGAGTGATGGTGAAGAGGAGCAGAAAGGTTCTGATCTGAAATTGAGTTTGTATTTTCCTCCCACAGAGATTAAGCAGTCTACATCCAGCATTAAGACCAGTGAAAGAAATCAGCAACATTGCAGTCAATTGGATCAGCGACTCAAAGAGGTATTTCATCATAACTTCAATGACCCTTTTGCTGACTATTTAGAGTCTATGAGCATCATGGATGTTAAAATAGTTTTGTCAGAAGAAGATTGTCTTTATCATCCTTTCAAACCTCTTTTCTGTATGATATGGCTTCCTTTATTTTTCGGGGCAAGATCTAGCACGATGTCAATAAATCATTTCCTGACATGGCTTCATTGGAAGCATGACTTCACTTAATAAGAGCCAGTACAGTTGGTTAAGAAGTAGGAGTAGGMAAGAAAATAAGCTCCCCATACGAGYAGTCAGAYCCTTTCAATTATTRGTTGTGGAATAAACAGGCAGTCTAYAGGCAGGCTTCAAGTTTTYAGGCTAYARGTTTGYAGGGRATYARTTCTAAAGGCCAAATGACTCCAAATTCTTCATGCARCTCCATTTGGTCTCTCTTGTCCAAAATCCTTTGGGTGCCYCAAAATGTCTTTGGCATTATYTGCAAKAMAAAAATAAAAAAATAAAATGTTATTCATTTTAATCCTAGCCTTTGCTTTTAAAATTAAAAAATCTCATCAAAAAAGAAAAGTGAACTTGCATCCTGTCTAGATCAAGCATGTGTTGCTTTAAGACAACAACATTTTGTCAATTATCTTATGGATATTATACAACAATTGGTGCATGTTTTCAAGAGTCCATCTCGAAATCTAGAATCTGTGCCAATAACAACTTCTGGGGTAGCATGTGGTGCCTTACTAACAGTTAAACGAGAGTTTCCAGCTGGTAATTTTGTTCCTTACTTCTCAGATTCCTATGTTAAAGCTCATCGTGCCGATCTATTTTCAGACTTCCACAGGCTTCTGTTAGAAAATACATTTCGGCTGCTTTACACTCTGATAAGACCAGAAAAATCAGATAGACCATCTGAAAGAGCAGATTCTGCATACAAATGCTTTGTCATTAAAGATCTTAAATTGGATGGGTGTCAAGAAGTGTTATGTAGCTATATCAATAATCCCCATACAACATTTGTGAGAATATATGCACGGAGGTTGTTTCTGCATTTGTGTGGAAGCAAAAGTCATTATTACAATGTGAGGGATGCTTGGCAGATAAATAGAGAAATCAAGAGATTGGGCAAGCTTCTAGATAAGTCTGGGGGTCTCCAGAAATCATTTTCATATGAGAAGGGTGTGAAACTAGTTAAGTACTTGTCTGCTATTTTTGAAGTTGCAACAGCCAGGCCTCGTAACTAGCAAAAATACTTCTCTAGGAATATTGATGTGTTACAATTGTTGTTGAATGGGATATTTTCCTTTGTCGAAGAATCTGTTCTTCAAACTTTGAAACTACTTACTCTAGCCTTTTACACAGGAAAAGACCTTGGACACTCTCTTCAAAAAGCAGAAGCTGCAGATGCAATTTCAACCCCTACTAAATCAATATCTCAGTTGTCTGATAACAAGAAAAAAAAAAAAAGGGTGACGAGGGAGGCGATACTAATGCTGATAAGTCTTTTGTAGACATGGAGCAAGCAGTGGATCAATTGGCAGCTATTGAGGCAGAATCTAAGAATGCTCACAGGCGGTATCAACAACTTCTGGGTTTCAAAAAACCTTTGCTTAAGCTTGTCTCAAGTATAGGCAAAACTAAGATGGACTCTCAACAAAAATATTATGTTCAGCAAATGATGGTATCATTACCTGGTTCTCCTTCACTCAAAATAAATAGGAAAATTGCACTGTTAGGTGTGCTGTATGGTGAGAAATGCAAAGCGGCATTTGATTCTGTTAGTAGGAGTGTTCAAACATTGCAAGGAATCCGACGCGTCTTAATGAACTATCTAGAAAAGAAACATTCCAATAATGCTGTGGTATCATCAAGATTTGTGGCAGTTAGATCGCCAAATCACTGCTACGGGTGTGCTACCACTTTTGTGACTGCAGATGCCCGATTTTGTAGGCAGAAGATGTGCACGCGGCACATTTGATGAAGTATAGATGTGTTCTGATAGTTTGATAGATGGCGTTCTTCCTTTTTGGATATTTAGTTACAAGTCCGCATACAAACACCGAGTCCAGATGCCCGATTTTGCAGGCAAAATATGTGCACGCGGTGGATTTGATGAAGTATAACTGCGTTCTGGATAGTTTGACAGTCACAGATAAAATTGAAAGGGAATTGATATACAAAGTTCTTGCTGAAGCTTGTGGCCCCAGTCCTATGAGCTGGTTCATTACACTTCTTGTTGTTATCTCTATTCTAATTCCTTACTCCACATATACATTTTTCGAAAGAAGATTTTTTCCTTTGTATCACAGCCTTATTTCAATGATCAAGGCATGAAGGTGATCATGAAGACCCGGTGCTAAATAAGATTCTAGTGCATAGGATTCATGTCTGTTTTACAGCAAGAGTTGAAGCTAGCGTCGAGCACTTTAAGAACTTATTTGCGGAACAACCCAGATAATGAGCAAGCTTTCTCAAAGTGGGTGACTTTTAACAGGAGTTTGTTTGAAATAAAAGCAAAAAGGAATTGCAGAATCCCCAGGTAGTATAATTGCTTGACACAATGATACAATGTCCTTCCGAAGGGTCTGCATTTCAATTCCTCCACTCATACAATTTCAGAAAATTCCAGTATATCATTTTCTTTAGTATATGGCTTTTGTAGTGGTGAAATAAAACTTTAAAAGATGGAATGGTCCAAATCCTTATGTTAAAGAAGGTGGATTACAACAGAAAATTGGTGTAAAAGTGGCTTTACAGTCTTTTACAGGCCACACAGGTCCTATACTCTGTCTGGCAGCACATAATATGGTGGTTACTACAAAGGAGCACAGAGTAGACAAGTATTGGTATCAGACAGTATGGATTGTACTGTTCATATGCGGGATTTGGAGGGTGGAAGTGTGTTTTCATTAACTATAGAAGGTTCCTGAGAATGGAAATCCAAATGCATTATTGTTAGTTTTGAAGTTCATGACAAAATCCTTTCAGAGATGATAAATCTATGTAAAATGCTATCACATGCATGCAATCTAATTGACCTATTCACACCAGAGCATATGCTTCTTTTCTTCCTACAGTGAAGGAAATATCCTTTGTTGTCCTCGAGTTCATTCCATTTGGAAAGTTCTAGTAGATATTTTGTTTGCAGATCTGACAGTGGCTCAAGAATGATAGGTTGTTGTAAACTTGCAGGAAGATAAATCAAAAGAACACTGAATTTTTGTTGAACAACAGTTTTGAATATGGAAGGTTTCTTTTGAAAAGAAGAACTTTCACCAGCTAACTAGCAGATCGTAAGGTGAATTAGCTGGTGAAACTACAGAAAGAAATTTTTGGAAAATTAAGTTGGAGCAAAGTGATTTTGGAGTATTTGAAAAGGTATGGGAGCCAAAGCTTCATCAGTCCTCAGAGTCTGTTTGGAGGAAGATGTTGGTGCCTTAAAAGAACAAAGTGAAAGTCATTTATCTCAAATTGAGTCTCAAAAGACTGACATCCACAAGCTTCAGGACCATTTGCGGAGAAAATTCCATGGAGTTGTAGGTCAGCTGCAAGCAACAGAGGCAGGAATGTGTAATGAAGTAGAAACTCAAGTTCATGAATCGGATATTTCTACAGCATATCAATTTGTAAATGAGAAAAATTAGTACCTTTAAAAGAAATGAAGAAGAGGGTTTTAGATCAACGGGTTTATCATCAGTTGTTGAAGGTTTTCCAACACTAGCAGTCTTGGGTGCAGTAATTCGGTCTACACAACAGTTATTGACTCAGCAGGCTGGAGCTTCACTTGACCAACTTACCACACAGACGGAAGGGGAGGCAAGAGTAACTGAAGCATGGCACTTGATGATGTTGAGTAGGAAATGGCCTGTGTCACTACACCCACCATAATAATTCTAGTCAGATTGATAGTAAATTGGCCAATGATTTTGACAATCTCACATTGGATAGTCTTTATGAAGATGCAATGGTTAGGCAAACTGCATACAGTGGACAAGGAGGCTATGAAAATAATTAAGCAAAAGAGGATGTTCAATCTTGATCAGTTTTCTTTTGCCACAGAGGACATCGAGGATGCTCAAAATATGATGACAGTCATGAAATTTGCCAACAACAAGCTTTGGAAAATAGCTAGATGATAAATTGTAAAGGCTAAATGACTCCATGCCCAATACTAAAGGCACAGGGTTTGCTAGGTTCTTGGAGACCTCGCAGGGAGGTCTCCATCCCAGTTGGAGCCAGATGTTAACGATAAAAAATGCACTGGCATTTTTGAAAGAATGATGCCTAATCTTGTAGGGAACATTTGACTAGCTTCCCAAGATCCAAATGCAGATTTGAAAGCACCATTGGAAATCTTAGGATTTGTAAATGTCGATTGACTATTCAAGCATGTAAAATAGACTCTCCATGACTGCGAAATTTGATTTTTAAAAAATCTGTGCTTTCACCAGCTAACTCGTCTTGAATTTTGCTAGTTAGCTGGTGAAAGCTCTGCTTTTCACCAGCTAAGGAGTGGATTTTTGGGTAAATTAGCTGGTGAAAGCCTGTCACAGCCAGAATATTTGAATTTTTGCCCAGATCAGGATTGTTTGAGTTTGAATGGTTTGAAACCACTTCAAATGGACAGGTGTTGAATTATCAAGTCTGATTCAAAGGCTAGTTTTGAGGGATAAATTCAAAAAGAGGTTTTTCAACTACATTTGGCATCTTTTTCAAAGGCAGAAAATCAAGGTTTTTTCACACTTCACCAAACTCAAATTTTATCTTTGGAGGACCAAATCAAATAGCCTTGGGAGGCTAAAACTGCACTTCATTAGAAATCTACTACTCTTAGAGATCATTAGATAGCACCTTTTCCTATTTTGTTTTGATTTTCCATCCATTTTATAGGATCTCATCCTACACTTGTTGTATTTGTTTTGATTTGGCTATTTTTAATAAATCTGATCCATCTTTCAAGGATCTAGATTTCATCTTGTAAGGCTATAAAGCCAAAGACATTTAGAGCACTAGGTGTGTAATCGAGGAGACATTTTTTGGCTATTGTACTAGACTCTTTATTCATAATAGAATCACAGTCCTCTTTTGTTCTCAATGACATATTTTCTCATATTTTCATCATTCTGTACTTTATTTCAGTTTAGCTCAGCTTCTAAGAACTGTTATCTTCTTATTAAGCTCATGAACTTGAACTAAAGGTTTTCTTGCTATCTTGTATGACCCTGCACATTGTTGTATTTGGTTATCTAGACTAGTATTATTCATCTCCTATTCAAACTTTGTTGTCTGATCATTGAGTTCTAAAAGCATTGTCTTATTCAAATGTATGAAGTGGTCCTTTTCATTAGCTATTCAGTTATCCTATTGTTCCAAGCATACAAAATCTACCATATTCTTAAGTTACCAAGCATTCTTAGCCTACAACCCTAAGGAGTTTCTTGGAGTGATAACAACAACCATTCAAGCAACTTCAAAGCTGAAAAGATCTCGTCCATACCACTAATCAATAGATGATGTCTGAAATGTAACAACGGCGATAAAAAATCCTTCAGGAAACAATACTCACCCGGAAGTGCTGGTAAGTAAATAAAATCTGAAACTTTCAAGTGATCTGAAAAATATGACTCTATCAAGGCTACAATCGGATCCTTGAAACCAAAATCAGAAACATATTGATTGATGAATGCCTCATCCATGAATGCCTCTCTGCTTGAAAACATATGACTTTCTAGTTATCTTGTGATCAAATCTTGATCATTAGTAACAAAAATTCTCTCTTCAAAATCATGATCACAAGATGATGATAAAACATGGTTTAAATCATATTGATCATTATCAACTAGAAACATGTAATTACCTAGGCAATCGTTGCCAGTTACCTCCTGATCAAAATGGTTTGAAAAATGATCATGAACTTGCCATGCATAACTGTCCATAGGAACATCTACAAACACTGGAGAATCTGATTCTGAATCTGACATATACTCACACTCTTGTTGTTGTTCTATATTTGCTTCATATTCACTGTCTTCTTGCTCTAGATATGAAACATACTGACAGTTCTCTTGCTCATGTGCATGTAGACTTTCAAAGTAAACCCGCTCTGAGATCTTCCTGAAAGCACGAATGTTCTCCTCAATTTCTTGGGCATATTCAAAAAACTGTATAAAAGATGATGATTTCCTTTATAATAAGAGAAGGACAAGCTCTAAATGTTGATCCATAACATAGCATACCATGGCAACAGTCTCTGTAGGCCGGATCTCCAAAGGCATATCATGATAAATGTTGTAGAACCTTATGTTGGAGACAGACAAAACTTCGTCTTCGCCTCTCCTCAAACAATAAAAGTCAGCAAAGTACAAATCAAAAGAATTGTTCTCACCCCAATACTTTGAAAAAGCATTGGACAAATCAATCCAAGAAAAAATGGAATCAACTCTCAAATCCTTAAACCATATTGCATCATCTTTGAACAAAGTTTTGGAGAAAAACCTCATAATTGTTAGACAACTGAGAGGGGGAGGTGAATTAGTTGTTACTATGCTTAAACAATTATGCTTCTTTTAAACTCTTTGTAGAAATACTGAAGGATAATCACAATAGTTCAGGGAAGTAAGCAATAGCATACTCAGCATCAATCACACACATGTAATACACAGAGACAGATATTTCCCGAGGAAACCCATAAAGGGTAAAAACCTCTTTTTCTTTATATGACAAGTAATAGTTACATTCTTTACATTATCATACATATGAGCACCAACTCATAATGAGGCTACAACCTCTGTTTTGCAAGCTGCTACTTGTTGAGAGCACCAACTCTCTGTTTTNAGGAAGCACCAACTCCCTGGTTTCTCTAGCACCAACTAGAAGGAAGCACCAACTCCCTGAGTGTTTCCAGCACCAACTGGATGGAAGCACCAACTTCCAGTTACACAGACTCCAACCTGTATAACAGAGAACACTTGTTCTCCCTTGCACCTCCCTACCACCCTGGTTTCTCTGGTTGCAACCAGATGGAAGCTACAACTCCCTGTGTTCAAGCATCCACTTGAACCTATGAGGACAACAGTCCTCCCTAGCACCTCCCTTCCACCCTAAAATATATTCTTTGCTACTGAAACTTATTACAGTGATATGATGTTCAACAATGGCTTACCAGACTCATCACTGTTCTGCTGCATTTCATTGCTCTGTCTGTCTCACTGCCTTCCTGCACACATGACTTACGCTATTTGTTCTTCTTCTTTTTATGCTCTGTGTGCCATCTCCATTCACTACACAGATCCTCTTCTATTCCACTCAGCTGCTGCACTCTCCTCCTTCTTCACACATGAATCACCTTCAACAACAACAACCACAACAAAATCCAACAACAACAGCAACACCAACTCTTCTCTGTACCATGTACTTATAGCTTCTGTGCACCTTGTGCATGCAATGTGCGCAATACCTCTGCATACTCACATCACGCCGATTTCCTCCACCTCTCGAGTGCTCTGCCTGATCATCATGGTAACTCTTCAGCTTCTCTGGCGGTTTTCCCACGCGTTTAGCATCACTGGGTGTTATGCCGAGATTCTTTTTTCTCTCTAGTAGTTGAGACTCTTCGTCTTCTCTATTACATTCGAGCTCATCCTTTCTATTTTAGTTATGAGCTCTAACCCTCATCCAGCTGTCAATTTCCTCCACTAATCGTCTTCATTCCACTGGCAGATTCCATGTAATTCTTCAGCTCCTCTGGAAAACACACAGAAGTCTCTTTGCATCCTCTGGTAGAAACTATCAATGGTTTCTAGCACTTTCACTGTGTCGTGCAATGGTGGCCCTCCGATCTTATTCAGTTTCATTCATTTTCATCCAAAACCACCATGCCTACATAGTCTGTCTCATTTTCTTTGATACACACTCACAGCGGTTGCACTTCTCATTTCCTTAGGCCAAAGAAAGACACCTGTTCGAGCAACTAAAACACCAACAGATTCACAATCATGAATCTGTTTCACTAATAGATTCCAAACTAAGGAGTTAACTGTGAGAGAGAATAGTAATCCTCCGATCAACACTTGATCTGACGGTTCAGATCATTCTGCGATTTCGCATATCGCGATTTCGACACTCCTGATGTTCAGTGTTCTTGTGACTTACAAATCTCGATCTACGAAATTCTGATACAGAACTTTTCTGCACTAGCTCCTTCCCCAATATGACTATGGTCATAACCAAGCGCCTATGCAAAAAAGCGCTTTCACGATTTCCCGTTTCGTGATTCCGGAGATGAGGCATCTCGACTTTCCAAGTTGCGATCTCCGAAACCCCAAAATGGAGCTTATCTAGACTGACTCCTTCCCTTCTCATGACCAAGGGCTGTGACCACAACCTTATGCATAAGGCACTTTCACGATTTCACATTTCGTGAGTCTGGAGATGAGACGTCTTGACTCTCCAAGTCACGATCCCCGATACCCTGAAATGGTGTGGGATCAACAGTCCTGATCAACACTTGATCTGACGGTTCAGATCATTTCGCGATTTTGCATATCACGATTTCGACATTCCTGATGTTAACATTCCTTGACATCTCCAACTCTCGATCCTTGAATTCTCGAAATGGACTTGGATTCAACGGTCCAGATTCAATCTTGATTCAACGGCTCCGATTGAGTCGTGATTTTGCATATTGCGAAATCAGGATTCCTGTTGCATTGTTTCTTTGACATCTCCAACACGCGATCCTCAAAACTCCGACATTGTGTAAGTCTGCTGACGTCACATGTGTTAAATAACTGCCACGTGTCACCCTGATTCGTGACTTACATGTGCTTGGCATGTTGAATCAGTTTGACACTTGTCATTACTTGATTGTTCCATGTGTTCCTAGCTGACGTGAGTCGGATCGATGGTCCAGATGTGATCTTGATTTGACGGCTCAGATTACGTCACGATTTTGCATATCACAAAATCGAGATTTCTGTGGATGATATTACTTGTCATCTCCATCTCTCGATCCCCGAAACTCCGATAGGGAGTCGGATCAATGGTCCACATAACCCCCTAAGATGGATGGTCCTCCTGCTTTTGGGATTTGTGAGCCCTCTACTCCTTGCACTTTAAAGATTGTGTAGGTTTTCCTCGATCCAATGGTGGTCGGACCCTGCGTTCAGATCTAACGCCTGAGATCTATCCTCCTCTTCAAAGCGCTCTTCTTGTCTATATTCAGATTTGACGGCCCTCATGCTGTCGGGAAATTTGGATGGAATCCAACAATCATAAATTCTTCACAAACTTTACGGGACTTCATCACGCCTGATCAATAGTTTAGATCAATCCTCTATTTGACGACTGAGGATTGTTGCGTTTAGACAATTGTTGCATTGCTGGTCTTCCTGACTATCACTGCGCTGTTAATCATTGCTGTTGTACTCAACCCATAATCGTTGTTGTACTTGCCATCAATGACAAGCATACACTGTGTGTAAAACATACCAAACATCCTCTGCACTATCTCTTTTGATCTTATCGATGTTTCTCTGCAGCGTCTTCCCAAAATACTTCTGGTTCCCGTCTGTTACATTCTTCCTATACTCATGCCATCTTCATTGCTGTACTTTCTATCAATGAAAATCATATGCTACCTATGAAACATTTCCAACAATCTCCCCCTTTGGCATTGATGGCAACAAAGTCACCTAGATTCTTTTCTCCCCCTTTGACATCAATGTCAAAGAGAACACGCTCCCCCTGAGCTTTTGCAGCATTTTAGAAGGTAAAAGACATTAAATCAATGCAAACTCCCCCTGACGGGATGGACTCTCTCATTTGAGGCCTGCAAAATATTTGTGTCTAAACCAGAGTATTCTCTTTCTGATTCTTGGACTTGTTCATCTTCAGCTTCCGATGTATCCTCTGTGGAAAATTCACAATTTCTCACCTCTCTTACTCAGACTCCTTTATCAATCTTCTCATGAGTGGATGACTCCCCCTGTCACTATTATCTCTCTGCTTCTGACTATATTTTCCTCCTTTGTTTCTAAACGATTAGCTTTCCTTGACAAGGTATTTCCTCTTGTTATCTTTACAGGATGTCATGTGAATCATTTTGTAAAACAAAATGCTGTTGTTGAAGAGCTGATGTCCTATTGACATACTTCATATTTGTAGCTCGTACTTTTCAAACAACCCTTGGATCTCCTTACTGATTCTCATCGATCTCTATCAATGCAATTTTCATTTTTCTTTCATGATGCATACCATCCAAGGATTTTATAACCATATTCCATCATAAGAAAAAGATGCTACAACCACTCTCATAGCTGCTTTTCTTTTTCACAGACAGAGGACCTGTATCAGGTTTCTTAGGAGTATTGATTTCTTCCTTGTTGTATCCAATACTAGATTTGTCATTTGATGATCTTTGGCTATCCAAGATCTTATCTGGGGTCATGGAGCTGTTTAAGAACTTGATTTGGGTGTTTTCCTTCTCAACCTTCAAGACTTCTGCTTCCAGCTTATGGCATGGCTCTTCTCCTACTTCATCCATGGGGAAAATGCTAACTGAACATGCTTTTATTGTATCTGAATCTTCTTCTTTACTTGCAGGGGAGGATTCAATTTCAACATCATTAATTGTCCTTATGCCTTTATTCACCACTTGTCTTGAGTTTACATTTACCTTACATTCTTTGGAAGTGAATACCTCTTCACTACTTCTGTCACATTTTTTACTTGTACTGAGCAAATTATGTTCCAGATCATCCACAAGCAGAACATACTGGGCATCTCCTTTGTCATTACTCAAACTCATCATCCCTCTATCCTTGATTTTACCTGGTTCATCATTTTCAAGGGTCACTTTTCTTGTTTTTCTTTTACTTATGGACAATAGCTTATCCTTGTTTCCATTCATATGCTTGGAACATTCACTTTCTATATTCCCAGAGACCTTTTGTTTTTGAATTGAAAGTGCTAGATCACATTTTTCAATATCTTTCCTTTTCCATGTGCTGGCCTTTTTATCTAAGAACTTTATCCTTGGGTCTTCTTTGTAATTCTTCAGATGGCAGTTTGTCGCTTTGTGGCCAAAGTTGTGACAGTTATAACATTCAATCTCATTGTTCAATAGGTCAAAGTTGTAGTTGCAGAATTGTCTACTCGTTGACCTCATTCTTTGTTGAGGCAAATATTTATTCCTTTGAAATATTAATTGCTTATGTCTAAGTCTTAAGGAACAATTTACAGCTTTGTGACCAAAGTTAGAATAGTAGAAACAATATCCATAGAAAAATTCTTTGTACCTGGAAAATCGTTATCTTCTTTGAGAAAATTGATTTCTTCCATACTGATGATTTCCTTGAGCAGGGAGTGTATTATTTCCTTGTTCTACAAATTCAGTTCTGGCACCTTTTTCTTTACTCCTTCTGGGTGGCTTATTGTCTTCCTTTGTTTCTGCAGGTTCGTTGTTGTCATTGGTTGAAGATTTGACAAACTTGATGGGTTCTTTGTTTCTCGGCTGACCACTACTTGATCCTTCTTCATATCCCAAGCCAAATTTCAACTTTGGATTCCTTTGCTGATTTAGAATGAAAGTTAATTCTTCTGAGGCTTTGATACTTGACAGATTCTGATTGTACAAGGCTTGAAATTTCTCCATCTTTTTCCTAGTTTTCACTACTTCTTGCTCTAATGCTTCACATCTAGCCTTCTTTTCTGATAACTGTCGTTTCAGAATATCTTCGATTTTCTTTGCCTCTTCTAATTCCACTTTTAGCAGGGCAAAGTCTTCATCAAGCTGTTTACTGTCTTTCTCAAACTGTATCAACAATCGTTTTTTCTTTCTGTTCTTAATTCTGAGTCTGTC
>JASDQU010260976.1:0-11414 GCA_032191745.1 Picea mariana
CTTGCAAAGAAAAGACAAGAGAGGAAGTGTGGTAAGGGGGGGGAGAGAATTCGCGTGACAGGGATCGCGAGGAAGAATTGGAGAAACTCTGGAAACACGGGGAGTTCTGAACAGAGGAGAAGGAGAGTAACCTTCGTCCTTGACTTCCATTGAGCTGGAAGTAGAAAATTGAACCTCAAATCCGTTTGGAGTCACTGAGCCTACGGTTGGGTGGAAACGAGCACCCCTCTCAGCAGTCACGTCACACCTGATGTTTTCTGATAAGTGTTATGTCTTGTATTTTTGAATTGAATGCATGCTCATGTTTATATGCTCATAAATGGTTTATGTATGGAAGTGTTTGCCTGCGTTTTGATTTGGAGACAAGGGATACATGCTTATACTTATATGACCATAATCAGTCTATGTATAGAATGGGTAGGTTCAGAATATGAGTCCATTCCCTTGAGAATTGTCCTATCTACTTGGCTCACGCTATGCCCTGGTTTAATTTCCCAAAGACACTTCTCTCAGGAAGTTTCCTCGCACTCTAGAGTCGGAGTGAGTCCCTCGAAAGGAATACCATGATAGTAAACCCACGAGATTACTTTATCCCTACCACCGAATTTATAGCTCGACGAATTAGGAAGACTTTTACTCAGGTCACCAAGCCTAGGGATAATTTACCCAAGAACCCTCTGAAAGATCTGTCGGAGTTCTATTGCCCGTCGACCTTAACCTTTGCATAGGCAGGAGGGTGGACTTGGCAACGTCTTGAAAGTCTCGGAGTATTCAGACCCGTTCATCAACATTTCGATGTTTCGGCACCCGTGAAACCAAAGGGCGAGACCTTCGTCATCGCAAGTCGTGAAGTCCCAGTATGAGAAACTCCGAATCAGCTTAGTGTGAATAGGTTTCGGCATTTCGACACCCAGGAAACCAAAGGGCAAGACCCTTTGTCGTCGCAAGTTGCGAAGTCTCGGTATGCGAAACTCCGAATCAACTTAGTGTGAATAGATTTCAGCATTTCGGCGTTTTGACACCCGATAAACCAAAGGGCAAGACCCTTCGTCGTCGCAAGTCGCGAAGTCCCGGTATGCGAAACTCTGGATCAACTTAGTGTGAATAGATTTCAGCATTTCGGCATTTCGGCACCTGGGAAACCAAAGGGAAAGACCCTTCGTCGTCGCAAGTCGTGAAGTCCCGGTATGCGAAACTCCGAATCAACTTAGTGTGAATAGGTTTCTGCATTTCGGCGTTTCGGCACCCGGGAGACCAAAGGGGAAGACCCCTCGTCTTCGCAAGTCGTGAAATCCCAGTTCACGAAACTCCGGAAGGATCTGGACCGTCCATTGGAGGAGATGTGTGGTGAGCGGTCATAGTTCGGGGAAAGCTCCGAAACCCCGTAAGCCATTGGATCTCGTAGGACAGCAAGGGAGTTAAGGCTGAGTGTCCTTCAATGCTCTTAAGCTCAGGAGGGATAGTGACAGTCAGATCCAGATCAACAAGGTTCGTTGATCTCCTACATGAATTCCCATATCGGAATTCGGGGATTTGAGTGACAGAAGTTCTGGAGTCGTTGCATCGTGAACTCCCGATTCACAAATCTCCGAAGAGATTTGGACCGTTGGATCCATATCATTGAGGATCATCGGATTAGGGGGGAGATTTACAACCATCGATCTCAACGAAGGTACGATTTTGGGTTTCGGGGTTTGGAGAGTCGAAAGACTGGACTCTCGACATCGCTGAGTCGTGAAATGCGAAAGGCGCCTCTTGGCTTGGCCCGGGATCATAATCGATGATCACATGGAGGCGAAGCCTGCGCTTGGTGCTTGAGTTGTACACTACGGGTTATCAATGATAGAACCGACGGATTGGTTTAGTGAAGGTTCTGATAGGAAGAGCTAGCCTGCGCTAGGACCTCGTAGGAACTCGGGGATTCTGCCCCTCAAGAAAGAAAGGAGAAAAAGACGAAAAAAAAAAAACCTATTATGCCGTAGTGGGTGTGTGTTAGCATTTGACAATAACATGGGGCTAAAATTGAAGAAGAGGTAGATGTCCCTTGAAATTGACACCCTACGCATGGTCTCCCCACTGGACCCATATGAGGGTGAGTGCTATAATGAGCCCGTAGATGAGGATGCACAGAGCTTGGGCATTTAAAATATTTACAAAGTTACAGTGCACAAGGAGGACTACATCAACCCCATCGTAGATGGTAAATTAAGTTGGAGGAGTGTCAAATATTATGACATAGATTTTGAGGATGCCCTGGATAGATGGAAAAACAAGCTCTACTAAGTGTCCATGCGCAGATGAACAAGAATAAAAAAAAGTGTCGCGATGGATCGGGTCTAAACTTTCAAATGCCCCATGGTTTGATGGCGCCTAGCCAGTGGAGACATACGTGGTACAAATGGAGAGAACCATTCCCAGAAAGCATATAATTTAGGCCATATACGTTGTTGTTCGAGGGACCTCGACGTGGTGGTGGGAGAGCCATCTCCCAAATATTCATAACTAAGAGCAGGTACCCAAATTTATAAAAGTCTAATTCTAGCATATCGTCAAATTTGAACTAGCCAACAAGTATAAGGCTACTTAGTACATCTCATTATATGAACGATGCTGGACCACTAAAAACATCCCCCAATCTCAATGGGTCCATCGACTCATCCATACAATGGATATGATTCCTAGAACCTGGTACATTCAGGAGGAACTCGGGAGGAAAACGAGTGATTGGACTCATATGAGTGCTCGGTTTCTTTCCACCTTTGGGTTCACTACAACAGATCGATTTAAAATCCCACTCTTGCGCGCACTCAACAGACTTATTCTTTGAGGAAACTTGTGTGCAAGTGATCCGATTCTTTATACGATTGGTTGTTTTGATTAAAATTACGAGATATTGTGGATTTGATGATATATACTTTTTGTTGTATTTATATCGACAGGTGCTATTGATTGGGTTCTCCTGAGTGTGCAGGACTATGGACGTCTGAGGATGTTGAGTCATAGATGAAACTCCATGGACTTCGGATCGAGTTAGGGAGTGGACCGTTAGGATTTGAATGTTTTTGATGTGACATATGTGCATATGATTAGATATTGTGATGTTTATTGTTATTGCTGACATGATTCGTTGATGGATACAGGTTGACGATAACCTGCCGACCACACTCACATTTGGAGTAAAGGGGTCATGCATGACAACCAGAGACATTGAGGGAGAGGTGTGGAAGCGGCCCTGCCACAGCCTAGTAGCACTCCCACCATGGCTCAAACGGTAGGTTAACAATTACCTAAATTGAGAGACCCATGATGGCATGAGGGAAGACTGTGACAGTCGCTCACGATGATTCTAAGGGGCGCACAATAAGGCAGGGTCCTTATTCCTTAGAGGACCTTAGTCTCCCACAAGATCACCTGACGGAGTATTGACTCCAGGGGTTTGACGTGTACCGAATTCAATCAAGAGACGAGTGGAACTCTTGGAGCACGTAGTGCGTCTTGAAGGGAACGTCGTGCAAATAAAATGGAAAGAGGCGAGTGACACCCTTGGAGCACTTAGTGTGTCCTGAAGGGCACGTCACTATTTTAACTGGTAAGTGAATAAACCTAGTGCCTAGAAAACTATGCCTCCTTAGGACTTGGTCGGCCTTAAAATGAATGATGTGATGAGTAAGTTTAATAACAAATTTTCCCTTAAGAACTGTCGCTAAGCCTAGTGAATTTAAAACCTAGGTCTAAGTGGAACCTATGAACAAAAAAAATTAATTAGACATATAACAAGAAGGGGGTAAAGAAATTCAAACTTTAATTATCAAAGTAAAAATTATAATGGAGGATTAAATTATTAAAAGGGTAAATGGTTGTTTTTCTACACTTGCTAAATCTGTTTTTTTTTTTAGTTAAAAAGAAAAAGGGAAACTTAAAGAAAAGGGGAAACTTACGGAACAAGGGGAATGTCTAACTTAGTAAGGAATCTAGCCTTTGGAACTTTCTATTTATGAACTCAACTAGGAATTAGGTAAGGCGTAAGTCAACTAAGAATTGTAAGGGAATAATGGGACACCGATGAGCATTTTTAGAAACGCTTTTAGGTGGGTGAGGGAAATAGGAAAATTTAATTAATTAATAAATTGATTTTCTCGTGCAATTAGGGGATCATGCGACATGTGTATGGGGGAGGTTTTTCCTAATTAAATAAATGAAAAAGGAATCTAGTGAGGGTTTGGGAAACTAATGACTAAGAAACTCTATAAAAAGGATGACAGACGAGGAGTATGCATCACAGCTGGCTTGCGTAATGTTACGCTACCGAAATTTCATCTTGACTGAACTTTCTCTTGTGAGAGTTGGGATATCCAACTCGGATAACAAGTGGTAGCTCGACCTTGTGAGGCGAGCTGAGTGCTAGCATTCTCTGTTATTGTGTGCATAGCCCCTTTGCGGCTCGGGGGGCTCAGGGGGAAGAAGAGTACCCCTAGCGTTGGCTGGGAGGTACCGGTGAGGTCTCATCGATCAGCAAGTCAGATTTGGATGCAACACGAGCGTGGGATAGTCACTTCCGATTCTTCGCATTTGGCTACGATACGTATGTGTATAAATTGTATTGTATAGTAGTTAAATTTCTTGTTTATGCATTTATCTAATGTCAAAAGCACGCATGTGTAGATGTTGTTAAAAGAAAAGACTTGTTTAGTTTATGAATATGAATATTTATCTGGGAGATAGTGCGCTCGTGCGAAATTGCAAAAAGGTAACTAAATTTCTGTTTTTGCACAATAGAGTTATTGAAATTGTTAATATGAGGATGTGTTCTTCAAAGTCTGTAGCGCAACAACAGTTCTCCATTTTAGTTAATTGAAGGTATTTTCTGTACTTATTAGTTTAATACTTGTAAGGTCGTTTTTCTTTTGGAGGCGCTTCAAGGCTGTCCAATGCTCCATTTTCTTCTACCCACTTATTATTCACTCCACCCAACCCCAATCCAGACTTTCTTTATAATTGGTGTGAAATGTTAGTATCTCCTCTGCGACCCGCGACTGTGTTTTTATAGCTGTGTATTTCCTTATTACTGCATTTTTTACTACTGTGCTTTTTATTCGTTGTGATTACTGTGTTTATTTTTATTACTGTGAGGGGAGTTTGCGAGTGTATTTCATTTCCTTTATGTGAATGCATTGGCGGTTTGACAGTTTGATAACCAATTTAACTAACCCCGCATGCTACCTATTCTGGCGAAAATTTCTTTAAATTGTGAGTGGCCAGGGGCGGATTATGTGGCGTTTTAATCCATGTGATTGTTCTGAACAACGTTTCATTTACCTCTTCTATATATTTATATTGCATTTCAATTTACAACACCGTATCCTAGAAGGCAACACCATATCCCTGGAAGGGTCTCTCTATGATGATTACTCGAAATTATTTGTAAGCGTTACATTTTGTAATTGGAGATTCATTGTCGGAAGTTATTGACAAATTCTTGGAAATCTTGCCATCCGTCAATATGAAGGTTAGTTTCTTGTGCACTTAGCCTTGCCTTACATTTTGTCTTTTTAGTCATTTGTTTTCATTAAAATTTGAACGTTGATCCCTCACAGGAGGTAGTAGCAAGGTCCCATCTCCCAACCACTATCAGATGGCTTATATGATTAACACCCGATGAGGATACTAGCCACAACAATTGGCTAAAAACTGTAGGAAGGATGCTCTTAAATCTGTGTTGTTTCATTATTTGTTTCTCCATGGAGAAGATCTGGATGCAAAATTTGTTAGAAAAGTCTGTATGAAAAATCGTTTTGATGTGTGTAGTAACTGGGCTTCTGGAAGAAGAACAATGACATTATGGCTTTTTTTTTAAGGTTTTGATATTGACAAAGAACTGTTTCTAAATGCTCAGGCTCATTGCTATATATTCATTTTCTATTTAAAACAATAAATACACAAAAAATCCTTCAAAAGGATACAACAAACACACCAAGAATATCCAACCGTTTACTACAAGAATAAAAAAAAATGAGAAACGTTTCACCTGCTGTAAATTTTTTTCGGTTACTGCAAAAAGGGTTTAGAAATAAACAAATTCCATTCAGGGACTTGAACCCAGGTCTCTCTGGTGAGAGTCGACCAGTCAGACTACAATGAAGAAAATATGAAGTAATTATTGATAACAATCAAATGGCAGGTTGTTAATTCCTGCCTTTACAATCCTGAGTGTGTCCAAAATGGAGCAACGCGTTTTAGTCTGAGTTTTGGCCAAGTGACGACTCCCTTGAATTATGTCCTGCGATTTCTGAGCATGGCAGTAGTGGTTCCATTGTTGGGTGAATTTCGAATCACTCACATGTGACCATCTAATTAATTATAATCCACATTTAATATTTAATTATTTCCTTGTTGAGATTCGCACTCACTGACCGCTGGTAAAGGTAATTTTTCTAAATCCTAGAATATTGGTTGATTATGCCCAAATTTTTATCTCCTGTAATAATTACCAGAGAATCTAATGTATTACACTACGTTTTAAATAACTACACCGACACTTAACGAATCACATAGAGACTTCTAATGTTAAGGGTTAGCGCTGACAGGTTGTAAATTATGAATATTTTATGTAATGGCTTGGGCATCTGAATTTGAGGCAGGGGACCCACTATTGTGGTTAACCCGTTTAGATCATTTGTTTGTTTTACAGTTAAGGTATTATTATGGACAGTGTGATATCGCTCACTAACTTAATCTTTACAACATTTTATAAATTCTTTAGGTTGCAACTGTCATAATGATTTACTTTTATTAATGTTACTTTATTAATGTTGTCGCATGTGTTATCGCATATTTACTTTTATCAATGTGTTATGCATATTTACTTTTATTAACATGTCATCACAGGAATAGTTCACTCATTTGGCATTTAGTCATAATGGTCTAACAACTATATGGTTTATGGTTTATTTGTGTAATAGTTTAATGGCTTTGCGCAAGATTAATGGTTGAGGGTTTAATAGTTTAATAACTAAATTGATTAATAGTTTAACAATTAAATGGTTTATGGTTTATTAGTTTAATAGTTTAATGGCTTAGGCACAAGTTTAATGGTTAATGGTTTAATATCTCAATMGCTAAATTGATTAATAGTTTAGCAGTTAATTGGTTACTATGTACTATGTGCGATTAAATGGTTACATGTGCTTACATTAGATGGTTACTATGTGCCTTGTGCCTTATGTTGAATTGTAAATGGTGGTTGGTCATAGATGTTATACCACATACACCTTGTAGGAAAACAAGAAATCCTTCGGTTAGTTGGGAAATTTAAATATTGAATGATGTCACCTTTTCATCTTGTTGACTCATTGATTGGGTGCTTGGGTATAGTCTTCGTGTATTATTGGCAGTTAATTTGGTCTCCTAGCGCGTTGGATTTTGCTTGGGTTAAAGTTCTAGATATGTTATGTTGCGCCTTGGTTACTTTCGCACCTATCACCATGTGGTGACATGATTACGGATGAGGGTATCATTGTGTGCCCTAATTTATAGATGCGAATGATAACCTGGCCAGAGTCTTGTGCTTCCCGATGTGGGCATAATAATCGTTGTAATTGATGTTTGTACTTGGTTTTGTAACGCCTTAATGTGATTGGTTTTTTCTCGCCGTAGAGGTTCTAGTTACTGGTCGTCGAAGCTGTTGTGTCGGAATTGATTGATGTTGTCTTTTAGCTTAGTAGGCATGATCTTGTGTATGACGGGAGGGATGCAAACACCTCCTTGTTCCTCAAAACAGTCTCCAGCCTTGAGACCTTAAATGGTCAAAATCAATGGGAACCTGGGCTTGAGCATTGCTTATGTGTCTTGGAGGTCCTGACCTTACAGGGTAGGATGAGCGGGTAGTCGTTTTTATTTTTTATCTGTTTGATTGTCGTATGTTGCTTCTAGCTGCTTGATGTGCTAGTAAGCTAGGTCTTTATGTTGTCTATTCTCTGAATTACATGTGTTGTGTTCGTCATCGAGTTGCGTTGATTGACTATTGTTGTTTTTTCTTCTTGCACACACACAAAAAAATAATATACCTATTGAATTGGTTATGTGTCACATGTTTTCATAACGACATGGGGTCATTACATATGGTATCAGAGCCGGTTCGACCTGTGACTTGGGATCACTACGACTTCCTTGATTATATATTTGATTATAATGTCGCTAATTAATTTGATGTGTATTCGTGCAGGCAATCATGGTTAGAGGACGCCACGGAGGCAGACGACGGGGTGCTAGGGGAGGAGGCGTGACGAACAAGTTGTCCGGTAGGAACATATAGCTATGGGTGATCTAGTTGGGCTGATGAGGTCCTTTTAGTGGATGTCTGAGGAACTAATCAACCATTTGGATAGAGATGAGGCTAGGGCGCCGACACCCTCTGAGGGTCCACCGCGCGCTCCGGTCGGTACTGGTAGCATTCACAGCGAACTCGAGAAGGTCAAATTTCCTGAGTTATTTGGTGCCTTGGATGGCGCAACAGTAGAGGCATGGTTGGAGAATATGGCGATGTGCTTTGCACTTCGCGACTATACCTCCAACATGAAGGTCAACATGGCGGTCTTTCAACTGAAGGGGAGCACTCTTCTATGGTGGAAGACCCTCCTGCCCCAATTGAACATGGCAGTCGAGGACGTGTCATGGGAACTGTTCGAGGAATGGTTCCGGGAGGGGTATGTATCTAAGGAATTCATTGAGTGTCAGCTCAACGAGTTCAATTCCTTTTGACAGGGTGTTCGTATGGTGCCCGAGTACGAGGCTCATTTCATGGAGCTACTTCGGTATGCTCCGCACCTGAATACCGAGAAGCTTAAGGTCAACAAGTTCGTGTTCGGCCTTAATTTTAACATTCGTGCAAAGGTTAGGATTCTGATGCCTCAAACCTTGGATGATGCTATTCAGAAGGCCCTCATAGCAGAGGATGAGCTTATTAGTGGGGGTCAGAGCAGGACTCCAACGAGACCAGCGAGACAGGCGTCATCTGGTGTGCAGCAGCATTAGGCACTAGCTAGGCATGAACCAGGGTATCGAGGTACTCTGAGAGGATCCACCTTCACTACACCTCAACGACCAATGCCTCAACAACGAACTCCTTACCGAGGACCAGAAAACCACCAACAACATCGACCACAACAACAACAGTTTAGGCATGTTCAACATAACAAACCAGGGTTCCAGGCTGGTGGGTCACCAGCTTCTACTTTAGGTACCAGGAACTGGACCAAAGAAAGGGTGTTGGACATGTGGAGAGCCACATTACCAACGTGACTACCCAATGGAGAGGACCAGAGCATATGGATCAGCTGGACCCACTACCAGGGGAGATTTGGGCAAGGCCCATCGGATTCATGCAGCGGTGAGTAACCGCTAGGCAGAGCACCAGTCGACTGTGCTCAAGATGTTAGGTACCATCCTTGACCAGACCCTTAGTATTTTGATAGATCCAGGAGATACAAAGAGTTTTATTTTTGGTGCAGCGCTAAAAAGAATTAAGGTAAAGGTAGTCGAACAAGATGAGTTTAGATTTGTAGAAATGGCTTCGAGAGCCAAACAAAAGGTTGGAGGGAAGGTTACGGGCTGTAGCCTTAACCTGGGAGAGTTTGTCACAAGGGACAACTTGTACGTCACGATATTAGGGTCTTATGACATTGTGATCGGTGTAGACTAGTTGGAATCGCATGAGGCGATACTCAACTGTAATATGAAACGGTTGAGCTTGGTCGATGATGAGGGATAGAGACGCATGATTGTAGGTCAGAACCAAGGAGTTTCCCTGAGGTTCATCTCTTCCTTGTAGCTACGGACGAGCATGCACAAGGGATGCAAGCTTTATGCGATCCTTGCATTAAATGAAAAGGATGGGGTTAGACGCTTGAGGGGTCTAACCCTGAGGGAGATGAACAAGTTGTCGGGTAGGAACATATAGCTATGGGTGATGTGGTTGGGATTATGAGGTTCTTTCAATGGATGTCTGAGGCACTGATCAAATGTTTGGATAGAGATGAGTCTAGGGTGTCGATACCCTCTGAGGGTCCACCGCGCGCTCCGGTCGATACTTGTAGCATTCACCGTGAACTCAAGAAGGTTAAATTTCCTGATTTATTTGGTGCCTTGGATGGTCCAACAGTCGAGGCATGGTTGGAGAATATGGCGATGTGCTTTGCACTTCGCGACTATACCTCCAACATGAAGGTCCGCATGGTGGTCTTTCAACTGAAGGGGAGAATTATTCTATGGTGGAAGACCCTCCTGCCACAATTGAACATGGTAGTCGAGGATGTGTCATGGGAACTGTTCGAGGAACAGTTCCGGGAGGGGTATGTATCTAAGGAATTCATTGAGCGTTAGCTCAACGAGTTCAATGCCTTGTGACAGGGTGTTCGTATGGTGCCCGAGTACGAGGCCCGTTTCATGGAGCTACTTCGGTATGCTCCACACTTGAATACCGAGAAGCTTAAGGTCAATAAGTTCGTGTTCGGCCTTAACGTCAGCATTCGTGCAAAGGTTAGGATTCTGATGCCTCAAACCTTGGATGATGCTATTCAAAAGGCCCTCATAGCAGAGGAGGATCTTATTAGTGGGGGTCAGAGCAGGATTCCAACGAGATCAGTGGGATAGGCGTCATCCGGTGTGTAGCAACATCAGACACTAGCTAGGCATGCACTAGTGTATTGAGGTACTCCGAGAGGATCCACCTTCACTACACCTCAACAACCAATGCCTCAACAACGAACTCCTTACCGAGGACCACAACACCACCAACAACATCAACCACAACAACAACAATTTAGGCATGTTCAACAGAACAAACCAGGGTTCCAGGCCAGTGGGCCGTCAACTTCTACTTTAGGTACCAGGAGTACTGGACCAAAGAAAGGGTGTTGGACATGTGGAGAGCAACATTACTAGCGTGACTGCCTAGTGGAGAGGACCTGAGCATATGGATCAGCCGGACCCACTACCATGGGAGATTTGGGCAAGGCCCATCGGATTCATGCAGCGGTGAGTAACCACTAGGCAGAGCACCAGTCAACTGTGCTCGAGATGTTAGGTACCGTCGTTGACCAGACCCTTAGTATTTTGATATATCTAGGTGCTACAAAGAGTTTTATTTCTAGTGCAGCGCTAAAAAGAATTACGGTAAAGCTAGTCGAACAATATGAGTTTAGATTTGTAGAAATGGCTTCAGGAGCCAAACAGAAGATTGAAGGGAAGGTTACGGGCTGTAGCCTCAACCTTGGAGAGTTTGTCATAAGGGCCAACCTGTACGTCACGATATTAAGGTCTTATGATGTCGTGATCGGTATAGACTGGTTGGAATCGCATGAGGCGATACTCAACTGTAATATGAAACGATTGAGCTTGGTCGATGATGAGGGATAGAG
>JASDQU010260977.1:0-15642 GCA_032191745.1 Picea mariana
GAGACATTTTCATTTTGAATCATCTTGTACTTGAACATTTAAGTGGGGTAAAAGGAGGTTGCCCCCTCGAAGAGGCTTATTATCTGAAATTATCTCTTTTTCAAGGCGTTGAGTACTTTTCCTGAGGTTTTTCTATGCTATATTGTTGTTTGGTTCTTAACATTTTCAGCATGAAGATTTTTGATCTCATGTCTTCGAGACTTCCGATATCCCGGTGGATGAAATCTTGATATCCTGACACCTGTTCCAGGACTTTCACCCTCCTGTTCACAAAGTTTAAACCTCGTGCAACTCCTATCAGATCTGATGGCTGATGGGTGTCTGAGAGAGATTCGACTACTCATGATCTCCTCTTCTGTGTGCTCCTTCTGCTGCTCCATGGACATAACAACTTCAACGGTCCCGAATCTATCGGCTCATCCAACGACAGTTGTGCTCCCTCCTAAGCCTCTGCGTTTTCTTCCGGGACTTGGAAGAATTTCAAGTTTCTCAAAGGCCTCAACCTTTGCTCTGTTTCTTCCAGCTCTTTAGCTTTAAGCCTCACCTACGTTCTTCATGACGCTATTCCTCCTAATATTTGCTCCTTTCGAATCCTTGAAGGATTCTATGACTTCTGCGCCTCTGCAGAGTCTTGCACATGAAAGTGCTATCCTTCCTGAGCTTTACTCTCGCCTAGACCTCTCAGAAAATCGGTCCTTTTGTTCCTTTCTCCCTCAGATGGAGAATATTGGATGCCCTCCTGGCTATCCTTCACTCAAGCAACCTATTGCTGAGTCTGTAGGGTGTTCAACAACCCTGTGAAGATCCCTAAATGGACTCTTCCTTCAAATTCGAGAACTCAACATAGTTCTCTTCTTCTTTGTGCCAACCTGCACATTGTCTCAATGCCCTCCTGGCAGAGTATCTTCTCACAGAACATCCAACAGTTCTGTACTCTTCTGTGCACCTATGCACCTGCTCAATGCCCACTTGGCAAAGCTCTCAGAATCCTCAGTGATTCTGGTTCTCCTTGAACTCACAACAGAGTTCTTCTAAATGCATCTCTATGCATATGCTCAATGCCCACTTGGCAGAGCTCTATAAAACTCCTCAGAGATTCTATCTGCAATTGTGTTTCCATATACAACCTTGCCTCTAAGGTATTCAACAACCTTGAGGTCTTCCTCTGAGTTGATGATTCCAGTTCCTGTGCCCACCTAGAACGTCTTTGTCTGAATCTACAGAGTTCAGAAGTGCTTCTGTGCACTGGTATTCAGAGACCACAGTACTCTGTCATGCCCTCCTAGCATGAAACCACAAAGAACCTTAAGCCTGAAATCAAAACAACTTGAAAATGCCTAGCATACATCTACAACATGAATTCACAGCATAAAATAGAACACGCCAAGGCATCCACATAACACAGAAATACATGCAGGAAAAACTGCTTCTGTTTATATTAAAATGGCAAATGCCTGTTTACAAAGGTGTTCCTGAGCATGGCCTGTAACAAGGTTTCGGCTCCTCTCCTCTGCTCTCTACTCGCAAATTCTCTTCTATTCTATTCTCGCTCTTCCAAAATGAGATCCTCCTAGATATTTTTACCTGAGGGGGCTCTTAGAGCTCATCCCTCCAATCTACCTACCCTATTCAATGGCCTTGAATGGCTGTCTAGTCCACAAATCAGATCTAGATCTTAGCCTTACAAACATTTAAGGCCGATATACTCTATGCCTGCACAAAGGCACAACTCTATGGCTCAACAACCTAGACATTTAATTTTACATTCAAATTCAAAATTGAAGATGAAGGTTGTGCCTCTCTTCATCCTCGAATGCATGTGCTGAAGTGGCTRGCTGGCTGACTGGCTGACGCGGAGAGATGCTCCTGCATCATAAGTACTCRAATTATTTCCATCGCAACCTGGGTAAGGAACATAACATAGGTGAGTTATTAAGGGGTTCCCAGGGTCTTCGTCCCAATCCTGAAATGGTATGATATTAGCCATGTGAATATATGTTCTGATGTCAAACATGGAAAAAAATGTATGATTATCAATCATTGATGTATACCATAATTAACAGATGCGAGGGTACCCACCAATGATGGAGATGGACCCCAAAGTACCTAGTACAATATAGTGTCTGTGAATAGAGGATATGGTGTCGAACACTTGTAGAATCAATCGATCRGGAGTTAATGATATAAACCCACTTTCGATCACAAGGAGGCCTGCAACTAATGAATGGAAGATCCAAGGTACTAGTTGGTTTCTAAATCCCTCTCCTAGATAATGTTCTGAATTCAATAGAAGAGATCCATCAAAGGAGGGCCTTGATGTATCCCCCATCAATCGACATGAAACATACACCGAGAGATAATGTGAAGAGAGAGTACCACTAAGTACAACTAACAAAGGGATGTCTGACTCGAAAAGTCAACAAAATAGTAGATGGCCAACTCAGGCTTAAACTTCCATTGAACATATAGAATGACATAATGGTGACTTGGCAGTAGGACACAATATTTGGACGAATACAATGCAACAATGCAGGAGTCATTGAAGCAATATCCATGATGACTAGAATAGTAACCATCCAAAGGCATATCTATGATTCATATTACCATGATGACTCCTAGTAAAGCTAAAACCCAACTCTTTGATGAGGACTCAAACATGCACTATGTTCAAGGGAAACAAGAAACAACTTCTATAATGAAAAAACTAACTTACTTCCCTCAAATTTCCCCCCACCATGAACGACAAGTACCAATTTTTTATTAATGAGATTGAGGCAGATAATAGATGCTTGATATAGCTCATCTTTGATGATTCCCTCATCACATGTTTAATGAACCCGAAGAAGGAGGGGTTTGATCCCATATGGGTCCTTCAATGTATAATTTTACAATTCCAAAGAAGGTAAACTCAACAATATTTTAATGTTTAGAGAGTTTGAAAAGAACTTAAAGGAGACTCCAAGGGTGTTATTTTCCATAAATTTAGTCCCCTGAGCCCGAAAAATTTTAAAACAATAAAAGGGAGAACTCTTCTAGCCAAGGTTGACTATAGTATTCATATTTTGTAATTAGTCCATCCAGTTCGAAAAAGGGTTAAACTTACACCAAATAAAAACCCTTTCAAATCCTTTTAACAAGTGTGAAAGAAAACAATCTCACTTGACAATATTTTCATGTTTAGAGAGTATGAAAAGAGCTAAATGGAGACTCCAAAGAGTGTATTTTTCATATAGTTTTTACGACCCCGAAAAAGTGATAAAAATAATCAATAACTTATTCTCATGTATTTACGAGCATGAGAAAGAACAAAGAATAAGCTCATATGTAGAGAATGAGTGGCATGCAACTAAGTTCCAATGGATAGAATGACTCATAATAAATGACTGTGATAGGGCATAACAAGTAGGCATGGAAAGAAAGGACCACTCACAACAGTGTGTCTCTCTAGAGGGTAACCACAAAATGGGAGTACTGTGATGTGGACAACTAGTTTCAAGCATAATTGCAATGGCCATAAGCAAGCGAGATGGAAAATAGTAGTGAAACAGTAGCAAGCACAACCATTAAGCAGAAAATAATATGGTTGCTTCATTTTTTAACGATATTGAAACAAAGAATGAACTATGCTTGAAGTGTCTGCTTCATTTTTTAATGATCTTGAAATAGAGAATGAAATTTTGCTTAGGGTTGGTTTCATCTTTTACGAGCTTGAAACCAAAAAATGAACTATGCTCAAAATGATACCCATTGATGAGTTTCTTCCCAACATGATGTTCAAAGATTGGTACTTTGAGTGATACCCATTGATGGATTTTTCCCCAACATGATGTCTCGAGGTTGGTACTTTTCCCCCAACATGAACGATAAAATATAGCGGCTTAACTCCAACATGGTGTCCATAGGCTGAAGACTTTCCCCCCAAGCTTTGTTTTTTCCATCGAATCTTCTTCTTCACCCGATTAGACTCTTGGCTACTAATATGAATAGGTTCACCAGAGAGGGAGGAAGAAAGAGGATCAACTACCACAAGTGGAGGAAGTGGAGGTTTAGGTACTATATGTAGTGGAAAATTCGACTCAATTGGATGGAAGTCCATTTCATTTTTTAACGAGCTTGACACAGACAATGAACTATGCTCATGGTTATCTGTTTCATTTTTTAACGAGCTTGACATAGAAAGAGAACTATGCTCATGAACCTTGACCATGGATTCCAAGAGGTATTCATCAGACGCAAGGACAATTCTCTTGAAAGAATGTATGTCAAGAGACTCAATAGTCGTAACGGGGGGGGATTAGGCTCCAAATCCCCCATTGAAGGGTTCACCATGTAAACTACTAGATCCAAGTCTAAATAAGTCAAGAATATGATGAGAGGATCCTTCTCATTAGTAGTTGAAGGCATGGGACATGATACCACATAATTAACCTGTGGTAGGAGGGATATCAATTTTATATAAGGAACAATCATGGAATTTGGATGTTCGACAGTCTGATTAGGACTAACAAATGAAAGTTGTTCAATGGTCATAATGTTTCCATTATGAGGGAAATGCATTACTCTAAAGGGTGTGGACACGACAACTTTAATTGCATAGACATAGTCCCACCCAAGGAGTAAATTAAAGTCCAAGGGGCCTTGGACTACGATAACATCGATACAGAGAATTTTCCCTCCTAAGGTGATGGGAAATTGAGGAAGGATCCATAAATATTCACTAGATATTCTACTAAAATAAAAAATATTATTGGTAACTGACACAAGCGGAGGGGAAACCATAGCTTGCCAAGTGGTTGAGGATAACATGATAACAAAATCTCCTTTTTCAACAATAGTGCGATGTATGATCATATCGCAAACCTGTACATTTATTTGGAAATAAATGCAAGAAGGAATGCGAGGCTCTACCATCCTATTCCAATCAAGGGAAATGACCTCAATACTTGGAGGGGGTTATGTTGAAATGGGTGAAATTCCCCTTTGTTCGGAGGAATCTTAAGTGACATGAAAAACCTGACTTGTATACACTTCACTCTCCAAGGGAAGAGTGGGATTGAACGAGTATTGAATTGAACTGACCACTTCATCAACCAATAATTGATTGGGAGAGGAATGCCACAATCCCTAGTGGAGTCACCAGTTTCTGTTGTGGAAAATTTTCCCCTGTAGATAGATGAAATGCCCCTTGGATCAAGACTCCTCTGATCTAATATAGAAGGTAACAAATGTTTCTCTACTTTCCTCTTAAATATATTATATATTCCCACAAACAGAATGAGAAGAGAATATGTGATAATGGGATAGATGACCTACCTCCTTTCATTCAATTTTCCTCGCTACTCCATCCCTTGATCTTAACATCTAATCCCCCAGTGAAAGAGAAACCTTGCAAGAGACAAAACAATACTTTCTTATTCCACAATACATTGTTAAGAAAAATAGATCTATCTATATTGAACTAAGAAAAAATAGACAAGCATACATTAAGTAATATAAGCATGAGGGGAATAGGCCAAGTTATATTATATGGAAATAAATAAAGCACTTACAACTTTGGTGATGATGTTGTAAAAATTCCTCCAAGATCTCCTTTCCAACCCTTTGAATGTCACAAGACCAACGATATGATACTCTAAAATTCTTCCTCCCCTTTTACCCAAGAATGGCCTCCATTATATGAGAGTTGAGGCATAACAACCATAGGAAAATTTGATAAGAGGTTGGATCAAATGAAGATTTGGATTATCAAGTTAGTTATCAAGTTGGATTTGGGTTTTCCTAGGATGGAGAGGATAGATATGACTTTAATCCTTGACCAAACCAACTCAATATTCCCAGATCTTACCTCTAAAATAAGGTCTGACTGGTTCTAACCACTTCATCACTCCCATAGAACTGAGCAAAGGGTGATAGTATAGCCTCCCTAAAACTAAGAAATGAGTGATGACAAGGGTTCATGCTCCTCTACATATGGGTAGGGGAGCAACAATACTAAAAAAGGGCCAATAACTTAAAGTGAAACATAGTATTTCAACCTTCAAATGATATATTTCTCCCTCAACATGTCTAGGGATCATGACAAATATTCTCACTTGGTGACGAAACTGTGACACTTGGTAGTGTGAAAAATAGATGTGTAACACATGCACAAAATAAAAGTGAAGATGGTGTTCTTTTAATTCATACAAATGGTTCTTCACTTAGGAGCATCGAATAATGATGGCTAATTTTTAAATAAGAACCTCATAATGTTAGTCTTTCATTGGCAACTGATGGTGTCAATCCATTTGGAGAGATCAAGTCTATTTACTCAGTATGTTCTACCTCTAATGTTTATAATGATTCCTTTTTTGTTACAATATGTTCTACCTTTATCTCTTCCAAACAACTTTGACGACAACATAAAACAATTCATATATGATCTTGGAAAATACATGAGGTAAGTAACGATTTCCATGAAAAATATTCGTTGCAGAACTTGTTCACATGTATTTTAGTTGCAATGTATATACTTAAACTTGTGATTTTCTTGCATCATGTGTAGGTGGTTGTCATCGAAAGAAGTCCATAAATAATATATAAGGTATTAGAGGAGAGAAATTCCTTTTCTAATGTATGAAATGAAAAATAACCTACCTATGACTTTTTTGAATGCACAAGAACTCTACCTCATACACAAAGTTGAGGAGACTGAAATTTGTGGACATGTACGCACAAGTTCAATGTGGATGGTGGAGAGGCATTTCAAATCATTGAAAGCCTTTTTTATAAAAATATAAATTCCTAAGGGTTCTATGGTGGAGGGATATATGGTATATCAATCCTTGGTGTATATTAGTCAACATCTTCCTAAATTAGAAACAAATATGATGTGCCTCTCATTTGGTATGTCAACACCATCAACAAATTTGAAGGGGGGTTCTTGTTGGAGAAAGGTTGAATGAGGAAAGTGAAAGGTAATAAGATCCTAGAGATCTAAAATACTTTTGTTTATTCATTTTTATCTATATCGTACCTATTTAATTTTTACTCTTCCATAAAGTATTAAGCTTTTCTATGGTACCTAATTATTGATGAATTGTTATTTTTTCATATAGCTAGTCTAGAGTGAGATGCACTACATTTATACATTTCAAACAATATTGATTGGATGAAGGTATGGATATAAAAATGTATACAATGTTATGGTAGCTTATCATGGGAAGGGTTCACTACATTGGTTAAAGAGGCTCATCATAATCAAGATACCAATATTACACAGAGGGAAATTGATTTAGCATATGGTTTAAATGATAAATGGACACGCATATTCACCCACATTTTTTACTTATTTTTCATTATATCAGTGTATGTTGTATGCTATTTTCTTAAAATATTTACTAATTCTAAATATGTTAATTAATTGACAATGCATTTTTTATGTGTTTGGAATAATGAAGTTGAAACACCACAAGTCTATGTGGTGCAATGGTCGTAAATTTTGCATCAAAAAGTTGGATGACAAAAAAAAAAAAACTTTCATTATGGTACACCTGCAATATTTCAAGTCACTAATGTTTCCTCTATAAGAAACAAACATCCATAGGTATCTAAAAATAGACATTGTGGGTATTTGAATTATATACTTGAATGCGACTTTAAATCCTTTAAATTAGTCATGTTAAGGGTCAAATGGTATAGTTTACAAATGAATGAATGTGATCCTGAAAGAACTGCTATTGAACATCAGAAGGGATTAATTATGGTTAATGCAAGGATGCTTGAGCTGGATATTGAGATTTAAGTTCTTCTAAGCCAATGTGAACATGGATTTTACTCAGATGTTCCAGGTAAAGAAGGATGGTCATATGTTGTTAGATATAATCCAATAGAAATGCCTATAAAGTATAATGTAGCAGAAGAATATGATATTGAAGAAGAAGATGATATAGAGGAGAAAGTACATGTGTTAGATGAAGAAGAAGAACATGTCAAGCTAGATGTAGATGGAAATGTTCTCGATGATCACATCGATGATTAAAGTATCAAAAATTAAATTGATGATGATGTTGATATGCCCAATCCTTTCAATGTTGATTTTGAACCAGATGATATAGATTTGGAATTGGACGAAGAAGAAGATCAATAATATGAATTGTTGAAACGTAGGTTGGGGTATGTGATTATATATTTTCTATAATTTATTATCTTTAAATTATTTTCTTATATGGATTAATTGTTTGTTGTTAAGTTTTATTCCATATTATTGTATGTATCATTGGTTGGTTAGAATTCATTGACCTTGATTTCTCTCATAACCCACAAACCTATAACCTCCTAACCCATTTTGAGCACATGTTGATTGATTTTAACTATCAGTAAATATTGATAATCTACCACAAATTTTTAATCCTCCACCCAATAACCTTGGTAAATTTCTAACCATCGACCCTCATCCACCATGGGAATCATGTGGATGCTTCAAAACCACTACCCATGCCCTAAATGGAATATTTGAGATGCAAGTGTCATATGACAACCATTGCAACATTTAACAGAGAAAATAGTTTTTGGTGGAGATTTTTTAGGGTCCGGGGTTAGGATTTAGGGATTGAGGGGTTAGTGGGTTTAGGGGTTAGGGTATTTAGTGGCTATAGGGGATTGGGGGGGTTTAGGGGTTAAGGGGGTTATATATAATTATACAACACATATTATTTATGAATTTAAATCTAAATTGTATTACAAACAAATACCAATTATAAAATAAACAAAAAATTAAACAAATACAAAATAAAATAAAATAAAAATAAAACAAAAATCAAAGATAAGAAAAACACACTATGGCACCAAACCCTTGACCAAATAAACTAACTCCAAATTTGTTGACCGCTATATTGATATACCCCACTTTCAAGTATGGAAAGTGCACAGAGGAACAACCTGTTGATATTTTCATTGGATCGACCCCACCTGCCAATAAGAAGAGTGCACAGAGGAGCATACCCATACAAGGAGAGACTGACCCCACCTGTGCATCCAAGGAGGGGTCAAACTCACACTCTATTTGGTATGTAAACTCATTGCTGATGTAGATAGAGAATGTGTATCTTATATCTATTTGTTCAATATGAAATGGTTTACAATAACTTTGTTTGTGTTCAATTCACATTACGTTTTCCCTATCATTCAGTCCTAAATTTAGGTTCGATACTCTATATACTACATCTTTTTGCCATATTTTTGTACATGCAATAGAGAACAAATAGGGTTTGAAATGAAAATTCAATAGACACAATCATAATAAAAATATAGATCCAAGATCGAAGGTCTCAGTCTATTTTGGCTAGTGAAAGTCCATGATGGACAAAAAGGGGTCAAAGGCCTAAATTAAAAACCATTGTATTAATGACTGATAATGTGTCATATCCTTATTCATTTTGGTATGGAGGGGTGGTATTATCAAACCACTTTAGATCGCTCCCAAAATGCATGAATGGATGACATCTTCCACCATTATGTAAGCCAAATCAAAAAGGTGTTGTGTTGATGTAATTCAAAGGTTTTAAAAAAATTAAAACAAAAAACGCTGAAGGTAAAATGCACATGGTAAAATCTTTTGTGAGTATATTAGACTCCAGTTAAATCAATTAAATTATCCTTCAAAAAATAATTTTGGGTAGTGTTTTGAATTCCTTATTTCAAATCTATTCTTATTTTTTAAAATAAGGATAGATGGAGAATGGTAGTCGGTTTAGTCATCCATAAACCTCTAATGCAAAAGTCCTAATTGACCGTGATTGTGAAAATTTTGAAAGCATTCTATCACAATTTGATCCTTATGAGTTAAGTAAGTTGACATGTGATAGATTTAGGGATTTGCATTATTATTTACATATCTAGGAGTCAAACTTGCATAAATTCATAATTCTCTAAACCTATCTTTCTGACAAAAGGGTCGTGGTATCTGAAAATGGGTCCATTTTATTCTATATCAATGTTGAGTCTCTTACAAAAATACTATCTCTTCCCGAAAACCTTAACTCTAAGACTTGGAATCGGTTAAAGGAATTGGATATCAATGGTCACGCTTCTATAATTATGGATGCTACAAAGTTATTAACAAAGAAGAATTTCATTCAACATCCTCAAATTAATTGTAGTTCAATTTAGAGAAGTATTGAAACCTTCATGAAAATATACAAGGAATTAGTTGTGTTGACACTCATAACTGAATTTGGGTTGCAACAAATCAATCCCGAGGCAACCTTGAACCACTTTGGATTGGAAGTTGCCCTCTCCCAACCCGAGAGGGATCTCTCAAACAATGTCACAATATGATCTTCAGGAAGCGTGAAAATGGTGGGCATATTTATGGGTAAATGATGGCCTTGGATTTTTAAAGTTTGGGGGTTAAACCAGGAAAATGGTCCATTGGGCATGAAGTCAAGTGAAAACCGAAGAAAGGAGACAATAGCAGAGATCGTATAACTTGTGGAAAGTGAGGCAAAGTAAGTCTATCTTTCAGCGATTTGATAATCATGATGCAGTAGCAGAAAAAGGAAAGGAAAGGCCGATGTAGCAGAGAATATATGTAGAATTCTGGAAGTGTAGACTGGTCTTACACCCGCTGATAGCTAGTACAAAGGAAAAACAGTAAACAATTACAGAAAACCAAAATTCATTCGCTATAGTAGTGGTCGTACTAAATTATAACGAAGCACATCAGTTGGGAATATGAAATGAAATTAAGATATAGGGAAACAAACTTGTACACAGTCATGATGGAATAAGGAAGAAATAAACAATATGAAAATGACAATATCAACTATGGGTAAGGAACACATAAATGAGTTCCAAACAATTTTAACACAACTGAAATAAGGAAGAACATACTGAACGAATCGACCGTGATGAATCTCACAGTCACAAGTAAAAAATCTTCTATATTATTTCATTCCTGGTTTACAAAATAACTCAGTATTACAAAAGGGACCCCTCTTCACGAGAGGTTTTTTCCCCAGCATGACCCCACACTTCTTCCTCTTCGTTACATCAATCCATATTTTAAAAGAAAAATCTAAAACTCTTTGTGTTCCAGGAATCTGAAACGGTTTATCTTCTGGAACTCTGTGACTGCCAGATGCTCCGTCGTTACTAACATTGGTGTGCAATGGAAAAAACTCATTCAGGTACCCCTGGTCTCCACCATCGCCTGCGTCAATGAATTCCAACAATAGGTCTCTCCTTGCCCACAACTGCTCTGAGTATTTAATTGACATAATCTCTCTGATGCTGCAATTTCTTCTTTGTGTCCCCTATCAGTCCACCCTCGGGAACTCTGGGAGTAGGAAGCCACCATTTTTCCTTCTGTATAGTATTACTGTTATTACTGTTATATACATTTTTATCGGATTCGACCATCCCTCTCTCCGCATACTAGAACTCTGTGTCGACAAAAGAATCCATGCATTCAAACAACATCGCTTCCAACTTTCGAAGTGCTAGAATATTCATCTGAATGTCCGATCGAGGCTTCATGACCATAACCTCTATCATCGATCCATCTACAGAGCTCTGGTAAGATGGAACGAACTCAACAATGTGATCAACCATAAAGAGAAACCAACCGATTTCCTTGTGCCACTTAGCCTTCCTTTCCCTTCATTCAACTCCCTTGCTAGTACTACTCTCACTTCTCGGCTGACAATGTTTAATATTGCATCTTTTTCAAGCTTTATAACTATTGTCAGAAGCTCGATGCTAAAACTCATGATGGGAACCTCCCTCGATAGAACCTCCGTTGATCGAGCCTAGCGCCTCCATAAAACCTCTAGAAGTTTGGAAATCAACCATCGGGTTGTTACACCATTCGATTGGAGCATGCGATCGAAATCCAATTTGGCTATAATCTTGAAGATCCATGCAGCAAGTCCTATGGCTGCTTCCTGATGCTCATCTTGTCTCTCTCTCACAACCACCACAACCTTTGTTGCCGCTACTGCTAAGATTTCCCTCAACGAAATCTTCCTCTGTGTATTCAAATAGATTACGAAGAATTTTCGTTACAACAATCTCCCGGAATGGATCATCCAACAAAGAGATCAATGTTGTCATCAAACTCGGACAATCTTTTCCCACGCTCATCATTAGTTGACAATTTTTTTCATTCTTGAGTGAAAGCAAATGCAGGGTTTCTCCCGACTTGTTGACTAGCTCAGTCATTTCTTCGTTATTATTAATCCCCCCCATTAAAAACACAGAGAAGAGATGACTTAAATATCCTTTATCAGCTTCAATGATCCTTATATGGTGCTCTGCAAACATATTTAAAGCATTGATGGCCAAAGTTTGCACACTGCTTATCGTCATATTGTCCTGTGCATGCCCATGTTGATCCGACTTGTCGATGACCACAATCAGTGTTTGAGGACTAGACGTGGATGCTTCTCGGTATTGAAGAACGTCCACTAGATTCCTTATTTCCAAGGCATTCTCATTCATGTCCTTCAATATTCGGGATGAATGGCTTTGCATGAACATTTTGACTAGCTGGACAATCTCGAATTGAACTTGGTCCACCTTGGGATTTAATTGGATTTGAACTCCCAGCTTGGGATTTAATTTAGTGAGTCTTATAATTTCTGGGAAGTATGTCTATGATGTTTCTTTCCATTATAGCTTGTTGTTCGACCAAACCTTTAAGTATCTACAACCCGAGTACATTGAAAATTGAGTGATCATATCCATCAGACTGTCTCGAATTCATAGTTGTGTTGTTGTACAATGAAGGTGCTATGGATTCCATGCACCTGGCTAAAGCAGTGACTTGAATGAGATTCCCGTTTGTCCTAGCCATATTTGACTGGTTCCCTGCCTCGACGTCTCTGTAACTGGTGCTAGAAATGGTAATCCATTTAGCAATGAATTGGTCGGCTCTCCCGAAGCACTTTTTTATTTATACAATGTAATATAACACATCGGAGCAAAATTGTTTTGTTGGGAATAGGGTATCAAATCGATCTCTCTAGAATGCGGTTGTCGCGTTGGAACCCTGATTTTGGGTTTCAGGAGAAGAGAATAGGTAATCCAACTCTAATTCAGCCGAATTCCCGCAATAGAGCGGTGTGTGAGTCCTCTTCGTGGATTCTCTTGCATGCGCATTGTCTTGTGACTGTTTCGTTAGCAATAATTTACGTAGTCTATCTCTCTAGCACCTGGGATATCTGGAGGAGGCGTCTCCAATGTTTCCAAATAACCACAACCGTTCTTAACTAGAAATGCCACATTCAGTCCAAATGACTGATGATCTTCAAAGTGACAGTGAATGAGCCACACTCCTGGATTGTCAGCCCTGAATCGAATGGCAGTCCATCCGTTCACGCCAAATATGCATGGTATACTTGAGTTCAGACTAGCATGAACTATTCCTGATGCTGCAGAATTTTCCATGACATCATAATGTGTAGTAACAGCTCCTCACAAAGCTCCACCACCCTTCCGCAATGATCCTCCCTCAATTTGGTAACACGCAGACTACATTGTAATCTCCGTCAGATTTATCACAAGGATATGTTATTAATTAGATTGATCTCCAGAATCTGTTACCAATGAGCCGAGACAGAACGAATGAAACAGATTCCTAAAGTCGCGGAACAAAGCAGCCTGAGAGTGATAGATGTGGATAGAGAGATATGGAATGCAGAGTGTGGATCTTATAGAAACAAAAACCACCACCAACTCCCTCTTCGTGACTTGATTGGGCATCGGAACATTGGGTTGACGGACTTGTATGTGTTCTTTGAAATACGTTCAGGATCAACATCTTCAGCAAGCTTCACATTCTTGTGTGGATGCAAAGAACCTCCAGTCAACCAACTTCATTTGGAACCCCAATGTCAATTTCATGATCAAACCTACCAAACCTTCTAAGTGCTGGATCAATGCTGTTAGGCCTATTTGTTGCTCCCATGACAATCACATGAGCTCGAGATTTTAGACCATCCATCAATGTGAAGAGTTGAGATACAATGCACCTCTCATATGCCAAATGTGTACATATAAAGCAGAGAGTTGTGTGATGAAGAGACATTCTCACAGCGATTGATCCCTTATTGCCGAGACATCCCATGATGCCGCAAGCAACTGAGGAAATGTGTAAGTCATGGATATGGCGTCAAAACTCCGATCTGACCCACACTGAGATGTATATTCCCACCATTTGTTTACTCGCCAATATATTGTAGCGCTGTATATCATGCGATTCTTTGAACCATTCGTTCAACAGGGGTTCTTCCCCTACCTCTACTTCTGCCTCTATAGCCTCATCAACGTTTGTCGACAATTATTTGCAGGAAGAAGGTGTTAATCCCTAATGTTGGCTCATTACCCATTAATTGAGGCATATTAGATTAGTAATGCTATTTTATTTATGTTGGCTTTAGGCCATTGGTTGTAATTTATATTAGTAATTTTATTTTAATTATGTTGACTTTAGGCCATTATACCTCCTAGTCTCCTATATATACCAAGGAGACATTTTCATTTTGAATCATCTTGTACTTGAACATTTAAGTGGGGTAAAAGGAGGTTTCCCCCTCAAAGAGGCTTATTATCTGAAATTATCTCTTTTTCAAGGCGTTGAGTACTTTTTCTGAGGTTTTTATATGCTATATTGATGTTTGGTTCTTAATATATGGTATCAGAGCTCAAGGTCTTGGGGTTTCGCTGCTACATCTGAGACACCGTGGCATTTTCACTATAACTTTTTTTTTACAATGTTTCAGAAGGAACCACTTAGAGGGTATTTAGCAGACAGATCAAGTTATGTTGGGTTCAAAATTCAGCTCCTGAGGCCTTATACTTTCAGAGATATAGCCTGTACAAGATAGGGTTATGGAATCATCCTGAAATGAGTCATTGAGGAATTTTTGCTATAAAAACTTTTCTGTAATGTTTCAGACCCTACCCTCTGGAGAAAATTTATAGAAATTAGTATTGTATCTATGATAAAAATTTCAGATTTTGGGTCATCTTAAATTTGTAGATACACCCTGTGTAAGATAGGGTATCTGACTAGCCCTATTGACTAGTCTCAAGAAGGTGTTCTAGGTAAAACAATCATAACTTCTTCCTAGAGTATCCAAATTGAGTGGGAGTGGTTGCATTGGATCTTGGACAGTCTTTAGTATTTTGGGTGCAAGTTTCAGAATTTGATATCAATTATTTTGTGTGGGGCATTCTATACAAGTGAGATCTCCTGGAAAGGCCAAAAATAGACAAGTTGTGAGGAAGTTATCGTAAATTCCACTTGGCACATCCAATTTTGATCAGACCTGTGGCCTTGCAGAGAAGAAATATTAGAGAACTACCTAAAGGAAAGTTTCATACCCAGAAGGGCCGAAACTTGGGAGATATAACAAAATAAATATTGTCTAGCAGAACCACCTCAAAATCAAGACTCAAAAGTGATATTTGGCAAACATGCCACCCAAACAGGGACCTCCTACACCAAATAAGCCTCCAGAAAATCCTAATTGGACTCTTGATGAAGGTGAAGAAATGCGTAGTGACATAAATGATTTACAAAAGAAGACAGTAACCAAAGATGAACTACAAGAGATGAGGGATTCAATGGAAGCCAAGATGGATTCAATGGAAGCTAAG
>JASDQU010260979.1:0-11382 GCA_032191745.1 Picea mariana
GGATGCCTATCTCGGAGATCCTACCTAGACTAAAAATATTATTTTGTCACCTCGTGTGGAGGAAAACTTAGTGAGTTTAAAAAAAAAAAAAATGTGGTTGTTTGAGATATTGGGGGTGTGAACCAATCTCGTTGAAATTAAGTGGGAGTGGATAGTCTCATCAAGAAAAGGGGTGGGGCATTTCAGAATCCCTTTAGAGGAAAATTACTTCAACCTCCATGATTTTCTATATGAAGCTATGTGAGTGAATAGTGACTTTGTGTGTGAATAAGTGAAATTGTGCCAAATTTTGAATAAGTTAGGTGTCACCTTGTTGCATGTGGACTTTGTGTGGTATTTACAAGTCTTGATTACCTAATTTACTAAATGCCATTGGTACAACCTTGTGAAATTTTAAAGTCCCTAGAGAACTAGCATATGGACATGTGGGTCCTTACCAATCCTTTAACTCCCTAGTGTGATTTAATCTAAGAAATCTTCAAAAACTATCCTAGATTGTGGACATGTGGGCATGTGTGGGCCTATTACAAAACCTTTAAACTTCCCTAGCGATTTAATCTAAGAAAGTAAATTCAAAACTATCATATCTTTGTAGCATGTGGGCATGTATGGGCCCTTACAAATTTAATATTTGTTTGAAAAAAGAAACTAAGAGGAGTCCCGAGGGGGTTATTGTCCTCTCCTAAAGATTTTGTCTTTAAGGGAGATGAAATTTTCCCTCAATCATTTTTCTGATTCTCAAGATCGCTTTATGGTGTGAGAGAAGAGCATACTCAAAGATTGACATTCAATTTATGGTCCCAATGAAAGTAGTTATATTTGTGATATAGAATGATTCCAACTTATCTTTAATCAAAGCAAGCCATCCATGTGGAAAAATGAAAGCAAAAAGAGGATAAATATGGATTTTAACCCCCCTAAGTGCCTATGTTTTGACTAACCCTTCATTTGGAGAGGGAATCTAAGTGTGGTGCATATTACAATCTGCATAGAATCAAACTTAAAAAGGCTATGTGCCTTCAAGAGATCACAAAAAACCTTACATTGTATGATTTTTTGGACAGATGCACGGGTCGCAGAGTAGATAGAGGCGCATTTGGCGCCAATGCGAAAATAAAAAATGACCTTTTGATGCAGATGCACAGAATGCACTGAGAAACATAGTGATTTTGGCGCATGTGCTCGGAAGACGCACCTGTGGGTCAAAACACCCGCGCACTTTCTGTTACACGGGCGAGAAGAAAATTTTGAATGAAATTCTCTCAGCTCAACTTTGAATTTAGATTTTTCCAGGCAGGCATGGGTCGGTTATGGTTCCTACAAGTTAAATAAACCAAAAATAAGTGTGCTAACAACCCAAATGGGGAGGAAATTGATACCTATCACCAGCGGAGTCGTCAATCTGTTGTGTCCCTTTCATCACCTAAATGGGCAAAGCAAGGACGCTTACAAGTCTTGTTGGGTTAGCTGGACAAGACAACAATGAATGCAAGAGTTAGAAACATCAATAATAAGAAATAAACAAAGAACTAAAATAATAACAATAAAATAAACTAAACTAGAGTGCATAAGGGAAATAGAACAAAAAATAAACAACATGCATGCCACCAATGGATAAGTTGTATTAGTGGGAAAACACCAAAGACAAAGGGAGGCTTATGGGTCCCCTCTTCCTCCAAGGGAGGGATCTTGAACCCCCAATGATTGAGCTCTTCTTACAAGTAGCCAACTAGAAGGAAATGGTGAAGAAATCCAAAGCTCATTCACTCAAGAGGTGATGTGAATGGCCAAATGAAATGCTGCTTGTATGCTCTAGTGAGGAAAGAGGTTCCTCTAAGAGAATATAGGCAGCATAACAATACAAATGAATTCCTTAAAAATATAGTGCACCCATGGCCTCTTTTTATAGAAAAGATTTGAGGCATTATTCAACCAGTCTTTAGTGTGAACAAGGGGCTCTTTAGGGCACCCTTAGGTCTTTAACCAACCCCCCACTCATATTCAACTTGGATTTGGGTGTCAAATCGACTTGGGAGATGAACCAGAAGTGGGTGGAAGGCCGACCAAAATCATAAATGCGTCGTTCTGAGGTGTGTGCAACTTTTTGCGTCCACAGTCGCCCATCGGGTGCATGTTCGCTTTTTTAGCATTTTTCGACTGTCACACTTGCACGTGCTTCCTTTGTATCCTTAGCACATGCTGATTTGTAACCAGTTCTATAGTTTTGTGCCCTTTGGAAATGGATTTTTGGGGCCATGGATGAACTAATGGGTGTTTAGGGATGCTAGATTTCTGTAACCATTTGTGGACGGAATTTCAGTGATAACAATGGTGTTGAAACTTTTAGGAGAGAATATATTTTATTCCAAGCTAAGTAAGTGTGCATATTTTACCAAAAGAAGATTCACTACTTGGGGCATATAATATCAGCAGCAGGGATAGAAGTTTATCCTTAGAAGATAGAGGCCATTAGAGGATGTCCAATGCCAAATAATGTGATATAGGTTAGATCATTCATGAGTATTGTTGGTTATTATCGAAGATTCATAAAAGGATTTTCAAAGATTGCAAGTCCAATCACTTCTTTGCAAAATAAGGGAGTGAAATTTGAATGGAATGCCAAGTGTGAAGAGAGTTTTCAGCAATTGAAGGAAATATTGACAAGTGCACCAATATTGAATATTGCAAATCCAAATGAAGATTTTGTTGTGTGCACCGATACATGCAAGGAAGGGCTTCGTGGAGTGCTTAGTCAAAAGGATCATGTGGTATGCTATGAGTCCATAAAATTAAAAGAGAATGAAATGAATTATGCTACACATGATTTAGAGTTAGCAGTGATTGTACATGCATTGAAAATGTGGAGGCATTACCGTATAGGTAAGTAATTCGAGATAAGGACAAACCATTATGGTCTGAAGTATTTGTTTGGACAACCAACACTAAATGCTAGACAAACTAGATGGTTGAAATTTGTGAGTGAATATGACTTCGAAATTAAGCACATAAAGGGAAAGAAAAATCAAGTGGTCAATGCACTCAGCAAGAGAGCTTGTAAAGTGCATATTGCATCCATTAGCATGTACATAACATATCTAAAAGGAAAATTTGTTGCAACAACTAATTCAGATAAGAATTATTTAAAAATAAAAGAGACATTACAACAAGGTAATTTTCAGCAAAAATTTAATTATTATGAGCTAAAAGAAGATGGAATTGTCATGTACAAAGTTAAGGTGTATGTGTTGAATTCCAGTGAGATGAAAAATGGAGTGTTGAAGGAGATGAAAAATGTGCCATATGCAGGGAACCCGGGATATCATAAAACAATTGCAATAGTAAGAAGCCAATATCTTTGGCCAGTAATGAAGAAAGAAGTCGCTAATTACATATCGAGATGTCTAGAATGCCAAAAAGTAAAGAAAGAACATAGAAACCCAACATGTTTACTACAACCATTGCCTATTCCAGAATGCAATTGGGAAGTTGTCTTGGTTTATTTTATTACTAAGTTTCCCATAATAGTAAATCAATATGATTCCATCATGGTGGTGGTGGAAAAATTCACTAAAGAAACACATTTTATTCCAATAAAGACTATACAAAAGACATCAAATATTGCAGAAATCTATATGAGAGAAGTTGTTAGGCTACATGGAGTGCCTAAGGGAATAGTTTCAGACAGAGATCCAAATTTTACTTCCAAGTTTTTGAAGGGTTTGTTCAAGGGATTTGGAACAAATTTAAATCTTATTACAACATATCATCTAGAATTAGATGGGAAAAAAAAGGACTAACATGATAATTGAGTACATGCTTAGAATGTATGTGATGGATCAGGCATTAAAGTGGGAAGATTATATTCATTTCGTTGAATTTACCTACGAAAATGGGTATCGGACCTCATTGAAAATGAGTCCATTTGAAGCATTGTATAGAAGAAAATGTAACACACCAGTGAGTTGGGCTAATCTAATAGATATAGCATTTGTTGGGCTAGAATTGTTAAAAAAATGGAAAATCATATAGAAAAAATAAAGCCGAATTTGAAGAATGCCCAGGGTAGAATTTTTTTTTATGAAAACGAGAACAAATTTTTCAATATTTTAAAGTGGGAGAACATGTGTTTTTGAAAGTAAAGGAAAAGAGAAGTTCACTAAGATTAGGAAGTTTTCCAAAGTTGGCAACAAGATATTGTGGGCCTTTTGAAATATTAGAAAATATAGGGCCAATTGCATACATGTTAGCTTTTCCTACATCCATGAGAGTGCATAATGTATTTCATATGTCAGTTTTAAAGAAATATGTGCCCGGTCCTAACCACATAATTGATTGGAATGTGATTCAGGTGGAACACGAAGGGGATTTTTGGGTGAAACCAATACACATCTTGGATTGGAAAGTCAAATTTCTTAGGAACAAAGACATAGGGATGGTAAAGTTTCAATGGAGCTACTATAGTCCTGAATATGCTACATGGGAGCATGAAGAAAACATGCAGGCATAATACCTACAAATTTTTTACAGTTTTGAAGAAAATAGAATGTAAGACTCCATTTTGAGTAGATAGAGTTCTAGGACCACATCTCAGAGTCCTCGCTAAATGCATTGGGGGCCTTGATAAAATAATGGCTCATTTCTTGGGTTAGCCTTGATAAATGGATGGTACATCCCTTGGGTTATCCCTGATAAATGAATGGTGCATTCCTTGGGTCGTCAAGTTGAGAGGAACATGCGATTTTGGTTGGAGCCATTGCTAGAATTGTTAAATTGCAGAATTTTTATTTCTAAGTATTGTGATATAAATTTTCATATTTGTATATCATCATAGAGTGCATCGAGGATGATGAAAAATTGTAGGGGAGGGAGAATGTAACATCCCCATTATAATCCCAAGTTTAATTAATGGTGATGTAGATATAATATGTGGCTACGATTAAGCGATGTAATGTGTGAATTGTATTTAAATGTTTTAATAATAAAATGTGATGTCAACTGTTAAGGGGAAATGAAGAAGAGATGGGGGATAAATTAATACACAATAGAGGGGAGTGTCTAGAATAATGGACAAGAGGGGGTCCAAGGGGGGAAATGCCCATGCATATTGATTTAACCCATTTTCCTAATTTTTCTATTTGTATATGAAGCTTCCCATTTTTGATTGAGTGTTCACAAAGCTAATCATTGAATACATGTAAGAGGGTGGGTGTGATTGGTCACATCCCAAAGTTATTGGGTGCATAGGAGTTGAGTGAAATCAGCTTGGGGGAAGAGTTTGAGTCAAGAAAGGCGAGACAAAGAGAGGAAATTTGGATGGGTTGGGAGAGCAGAGTTTTTAGTGAATCAAGTTTGTGCATGAGAAGGGAGAGGAGAGAAAGAAACAGAGCTTGAATTTTATGCATCCATGGAGGGAGAATTCCAGAGAAATATGGAGCATACTTAGAGTGAATTGGAAATGGAAAACTGAAGATCTAGGTTGTCAGGCCTGTAGAGTGAACTACTAGGTGATTTTCACTAAACAAAAATTGTTTTTTTTGGGTTTGTTGATCGTTTTCCTAGCAACAGTTTCCCTTGAGTTCCCAGCTGAGAGATTCATATATGCTTGTGCTAGAGAGACACTGATAAATGAATGGGATGTCTGAGGGACTGATATCAATGAAGGGGTACATTCCTTGGGTTGGATAGGTCAAGAGGAAGAGAGCTTGTGGAAAATTGGAGTAGCTGTCAGAAATTATTAGTTGGGTTGAGAGTTTTATGAGCTATGAGTTGATTGTGAGAGACCACCCTCTTTTGTGGATTGCTAGGCTTAACTCAGGGGTGATTGGCTATGAACAATCAGCCTATGGTTGGGTGGAATGTTCATCCCAAGCAGCTGGTTTCATGACTGTTGTTAAAAGATAAGTGTTTTATCTTGTTGTTGTGTTAAATTATGTATTTAATTGTTGTGCATGAAATATGTGTATTTGGAAATGATTTATATGTTGTTGTAATTAGTTGTTTAGCTTCATTTCATGTTGATTATAAACATGATTTAGATGCTTCTATTTTGTGTTTAAAGACATTATCTAAGTCTATTTTAATTTGTAGCCGAAAGCTACATGAAATGAGTTCACTGTAAATGAATTAAATTAGTTAGCAAAAATTTCGTTTTTAAGAGTATTTTGCATTGTAATGTCGCTCAGATGGGATGGGGGAAGTTACATGTGGTTTATCATAGTATACCTATTCATGTTGTTTATTTGGAAATTGCAACTTTAAAAATGGTGGTTGTGCAATAGAGGCAAAGTTTTCCTTGTAATTTACAAGGTCTAAATTGTAATAAGTGACAAATGAAAATGCACACCCAAACTTACTTGTAGCTCCAAAATTTGTTTACAAGTTTTAATATAGAGTTACATAAATGGTAAATTTACCTATGCATCTAAAGTTCAATTGAAGAATAGGAGAGGATTTTTTCATGCACATAGAATTGGGATTTCATATAAATTTGAATGAAAAAATGGCTCAACCTCAAATCCATGCTGGTCTCAATTTTGAGTCAAATTTAGTGGTTCAACTTTCATACGTTGTAGTTTGTGATTTGACACCTATCTATAACATTATATTGGAAATGTCAAATAGAAACCTACCTGATGTGCATAACGGATACAAATTTTCTTATAAAACCAAAGGGCCAAATTCTTAATGTTGGTTATATGAAATTGCAAGGTCTAAACTATACACTCCAAAAAGGATGATTTTTATGCAAAAAGATTCATGAGATTTTGATGAATCAAAGGATGGTGGGTTATGAGAGAAACCAAGGTCAGGTTTTCATTAAGATTCATAAAAGACTCTTTTGTGCAAAAATAGGCAAGAGATGCCTAATAAAACCCTCAGAATGCAAAACTTGTATATAAAAGGTAACCAAAGGTTGTATTATACTTTAGATTTGAGTTGTGCAAGTTGTTGAGGGTGTGGTGTATCATAGTAGACATGTTCATGTTGTTAATTTTTTAAATTCCAAGTTTAAAGAGGGTGGCTATGTAAATGATACAAAATTTTCCTTGCAATTTGTGAGTTCTACACTGTACTAAGTGACAACATTAAAATGCACGCACAAGCTTCCCTGTAGCTCCAAAAATCATTTTTTAAGTTTTAAGATGGAGTTACATAAACAATAAATTTAACTATGAATCTAAGGTTTAATTGAATAATAGGACATGTTGTTTTCATGCACCTAGAATGGGAATTCATGTAAATTTGAAGGGAAAATTGGCTCAACCTCAAATGCACACCCTAATCTAAATTTTGAGCCAAATTTAGTGGTTCAAATTGCATAAGCTATAGTTTTTTATTTTACACATGTCTATATTTTCATATATAAACCTACCTGGTGTGCATAAATGATAAAAATTGCAATGTAAAACCAAAGGGTAAAATTGTTAAAGTTGGCTATATTAAATTGGATGCCCAATGTTGGACGAGCCTTCATAATTTAGGATTTAAGTTGTAAATTGATCATTCTAATATTTATAACCTTTTTGTACAATTAGTAGTGCATTTACACTTCAAAAATGACGTTTTATATGCACAAAGATTCATGAAATTTTGATGAATAAGAGGTTGTTGGGTTATGAAAGAAACCAAGGTCCATTTTTCATTAAGAGTCATGAAATACTCTTCTGTGCAAAAATAGACAATATATGCCTAGCAAAACCCTCAGAATGCACAATTTGTTTGTAAAAGGTAACCCAAGGTTGTATTATACCTTAGATTTGAGTTGTGAAAGTTGTTGGGGATGTAGTTTATCATAATGTACTTGTTCATGTTTTTTCTTTTGCAATTGCAAGTTTAAAAAGGGTGGCTATGCAAAAGTGGCAATTTTTTCCTTGTAATTTACAAGGTCTAAACTATACTAAGTGACAAAATGAAAATGCACGTCCAAGCTTCCCTATAGCTCCAATTTTTTTTATAAGTTTTAAGATGGGATTACATAAATGGTAAATTTAAATATGCATCTATAGTTTAATTGAAGAATAGGAGAGCTTCCTTTCATGCATTAATAACTGAGACTTCATGTAAATTTGTAGGGAAAACTGCCTTAGCCTCAAATGCATGTCTTAGTCTCAATTTTGTGCCAAAATTAGTGGTTCAACTAACATAAGTTGCAGTTTGTGATTATACACCTATCTATAAGCTTATATTGCCTTTGTTAGACATAAACCTGTGCGGTGTGCATAAAGGATAAAATTGCATTGTAAAACCAAAGGGTCAAATTCTTAAAGTTGGCTATGTTAAATTGCATGTCCAAAGTTGGTTGAGGCTCCATAATTTATGATTTAAGTTGTAAATTGATCATTACAATATTTACAAACTATTAGTACAATTAGTAGTCCATTTACGCTTCAAAAATGATTATTTTTATGCTCAAATATTCACAACATTTTGATGAACCAAAGGATGGTGAGTTATGAAAGAAACCAAGGTAGTTCTTTCATTTTCATTCATAAAAGACTTTTTTGTGCAAAAATAAGGAAGAGATGCATAGTAAAACCCTTGAAAAGAAAAAAATATTTGTAAAAGTAACCCAATATTGTATTATACCTTAGATTTGAGTTGTGCAAGTTGTTGGGGATATGGTTTATGATAGTAGACTTCTTCATAATGTTTATTTTTCAATTGAAAGTTTAAAAAGGGTGGCTATGCAAAACAGACAAAGTTTTCCCCGTAATTTGCAAGGTCTAAACTGTACTAAGTGAGAAAATGAAAATGCACACCCAAGAAAATGAAAATAGAGTTACATAAATGATAAATTTACCTATGCATCTAAAGTTCAATTGAAGAACAAGAGAGGTTTATTTCATGCACCTAGAATTGAGATTTCATTTAAATTTGAAGGGAAAATTGTCTCAGCCTCAAATGCACGCCTTAATCTCAATTTAGAGCCAAATTTAGTGGTTCAACTTGGATAAGTCATAGTTTGTGATTTTACACATGTCTATAAACTTATATTGGCATTTTTAGACATAAACCTACCTAGTGTGCATAAAGGATAAAAATTGCAATATAAAACCAAAGGGACAAATTATTAAAGTTGGCTATATTAAACTACACACCCAAAGTTGGTTAAGGCTCCATAATTTAGGATTTAAGTTGTAAATTAATCATTCCAATATTATAACATGTTTGTACAATTTGTAGTGCATTTAAATGAAAAAATGATGATTTCTATGCACAAATATTCACGCCATTTTGATGAATCAGAGAATGGTGTGTTATGAGGGAAAGCAAGGTCAGTTTTTAATTTTCAGTCATAAAAGAATCTTTTGTGCAAAAGTAGGCAAGAGATGCATAAAATTAAAACTCTTGAAACGCAAAAACTATTTGTAAAAAGTTACCCAATGTTGTATTATACCTTAGATTTGAGTTGTGCAAGTTGTTGGGGGTGTGGTTTAACATAGTAGGCCTGCTCATGTTGTTAATTTTGCAATTAAAATGGGTGTTTGTGCAAAAGAGACAAAGTTTTCATTGTAATTTGCAAGGTTTAAACTATACTAAGTGACAAAATGAAAATGCATGTCCAACCTTCCCTGTAGCTCCAAATTTTGTTTTATAAGTTTTAAAATGGAGTTACATAAATAGTAAATATACCTATGCATCTAAATTTTAATTGAAGAACATGAGAGGTTGCTTTAATGCTCCTAGAATTGGGATTTCATGTAAATTTGAAGGGAAAAATTCCTCATCCTCAAATGCACACCCTACTCTCAATTTTGAGCCAAATTTAGTGGCTCAACTTGCATAAGTTGTACTTTGCGATTTTACACCTTTCAATAAACTTATTTGGACATTTTCAGACATAAACCTACCTAGTGTGCATAAAGGATAAAAAATGCATTGTAAAATCAAAGGGTGTGGTTTAACATAGTAGGCCTGCTCATGTTGTTAATTTTGCAATTAAAATGGGTGTTTTTGCAAAGGAGGCAAAGTTTTCATTGTAATTTGCAAGGTTTAAACTATACTAAGTGACAAAATGAAAATGCATGCCCAAGCTTCCCTGTATCTCCAAATTTTGTTTTATAAGTTTTAAAATGGAGTTACATAAATGGTAAATTTACCTATGCATCTAAATTTTAATTGAAGAACATGAGAGGTTGCTTTAATGCTCCTAGAATTGGGATTTCATGTAAATTTGAAGGGAAAACTTCCTCATGCTCAAATGCACACCCTACTCTCAATTTTGAGCCAAATTTAGTGGCTCAACTTGCATAAGTTGTACTTTGTGATTTTACACCTTTCTATAAACTTATTTGGACATTTTCAGACATAAACCTACCTAGTGTGCATAAAAGATAAAAAAATGCATTGGAAAATCAAAGAGCCAAAATTTTGTTAAAGTTGGCTATATTAAACTACACGCCCAAAGCTTTATATGGCTCTGTAATTTAGGATTTGAGTTGTAAATTGATCATTCCAATATTTCTAACTTGTTTGTACAATTAGTAGTTCATTTACACTCCAAAAAATATGATTTCTATGCACAAAAATTCACAACATTTTGATAAATTAGAGGATGGTGGGTTATGAGGGAAACCAAGGTCAGTTTTTTATTGACTATCATAAAAGATTCTTTTGTGCAAAAATAATTTGTAATTTGCAAGGTTGAACTTGTAATAAGTGAGAACATTAAAATGCACACCCAAGCTTCTGTGTAGCTTAAAAAATGTTGTAAAGGTTGTAATGTGGAGTTAGATATATCGTAAATTTACAGATGTCATTTAAAGTGCAATTGAAGAACACAAGAGGTTGATTTCATGTAAATATAATTGGGTTTTCATGTAAATTTGAATGTAAATCAATCTCAAAGTAAAATGCACACCCTAGTGCCAATTTTGACCTAATTTATTTTACATCCAACAAGGCTCTACTAAGACCTTTAGTCACTATTAAAAATAAAAGGGGAGAGAGGGGAAACCCTTGTATTGATCCCTCTAAATCCTTAAAAAGGATAAAGTAGACCTATTTATTAAGATAGAGAAAGAAAACGAGGATACACATCTCATAACCTAGTTCACAAAAAGAAAAAAAAACAACAAAGTGAATTAGCATCAATCTCAAATAAAACCAACTAACCCTATCATATGCCTTATATAAATCAAATTTAACCACAAAAAGGATGGTATTCCTAGTCTTGATAGAATGTAGACTCTCTTGCAACATATGATCCAATGGCCTCATGAATATGCCTACCATAAAAAATAAAAAAAAATGCTCATTGGAAATAGAGTTGGAGAGCAATCATTTAACCCTTTTAGCAATAATATTTGCAATAAATTTATATATGTGGTTTTATAGGGAAATAGGCCTATACTCTTGAAAACAAGTAGGGTTATCAGAATT
>JASDQU010260981.1:861-15642 GCA_032191745.1 Picea mariana
AAGTTGTGCATGAACAAGTTCATCTTTCTCTTTCTAAGACAATCACCAGACCTTGTGAATAAATACAAGTCAAAAAACATCGAAATGGTTTAGGATATGACAAAGACAATGGATTTCATATCTCAGATTACTCCAAATTGATTAAGTTTGTGAGTGGAGGATTTCTTGATAAAGGGATATTGGAAATCAAAGAAGAAAAAACAAAGTGCTAACATTGCAATTGAACTGGCCACATGAAAGATCAATGTTTTGATCTCCATCCTTATCAACATTATAGAAAGAAGAATCATGCAATGAATAGATGCTCTGAGTGAAAAAAACCTACAACATTAAACATTCACTATGATTGGATCAATCCTTGGCAATGGTCATCAATATATAAATGATTATATAAGTCTTACCAAATAATTCAATATTCAATAAAGACGTGTCTTGCAACATATAGTGAAATAAGTATAGTACTAGGCTTGCATCTTATAGGAGGGATTAAAATGATGAAACTCTCATGCACCTTAAGGGGGGGAGTCCACAAATCAAATGAAGATGGTTCATGATCAACCAAAAACCACCTGTTGTCTATCCTTTCAACTCACAAAGGGAGGAATTGATGATGGTTTTCAAACTTAAAGTTTCGACAACAAAAAAAATCGCCAGATGGGAAACAAAACAAAATTTCTAGATGGGAAAACAAATCATCAGATGGGAAACAAAAAAAATCACCAGATGAGAAACAAAAAAAATTTCTAGATGGGAAACAAACAAATTTTTAGATGGGAAATAAAACCAATTGCTATATGGGAAACAAAACAAATCGCTATATGGGAACCAAAAATCTTGAATGTCAGAGTCATGAAGTAATGTTGGCCATCGATCTAAGGATCCTTTAGGACCCCTCTCAATCATTTGATTGTGGGGACGTACGTATCATGTCGAGAGCACATGGAGGTTCACGTGTCAAGCACCGATGATCCCATGTGTGGCGGTCTTGTGGCATAGTAAAGAGATGCCAGTGAATTGAGGCATGTGCCATGCATCTTGCCAGCGTGTTTTGGGTTGCCAGGTGTTCCTCTAGGAGTGGCCTAACACTGATACCTAGGGAACTTTGAGCTAGAGTCATGAGACATTGATATGGGGAGTCCATTGAGAACCTCTCCCATCCATTTGATCAACTAGTGGAAGGATTATCGTATAGCACTTCGACAAATTTCTACTCTGGAAGAAAGGGAGTGCTAAACGAGTGGAACCCTCGAACACCTAACTCGCAAAGTGACAAGAACTGTAGATCCAAGGATGATTTAGGATCTTCCCTGACCATTGGATCTACATCATGGTTAATCCAACATTGACCACTCTCAGAGAGAAATACTGTTAAACGGACGAAACCCCCAAACACCGAAGTCGCAAAGCGACGAGGACCGTCGATTCGAGGATGCGTCGGGATCCCTTTTGACCGCTGGATCTAGACCTTGCTTAGCCTGACGCTGACCAATCCAGGAGAAAAAAGGAAATGTAACAACCAAACCCCTGAACTCCGAAGTCGCGAAGCAATGGAGGTCGTAGATTTGGGGATCTACATGAACCGGTCTCGATCGTGGGATAAAATGTATTGGGAGGTTTCTGGTAGGATTTCAAACTTTAGAGCTCCAGGTGATTTCGTAGGTAGGAGAAACTGGAGGCTCCTGAAGGCTGTCAGTCCAGAGTGATGTTGAACGCTGACATCACCTAGGGTGATGTGGACCCATTTTTGGCATGCCATGTGTCACCTTGATTTGTGCCTTTTATAGACCTTATATGCCAATTGGAACGTGACATGTGTCACCCATTGATGGGGCCACGTGTCATCTCTACCCCATACCGCGTGGTAACACCCTGGTACATGCTCGCTTGGACTAATAGCTGGTGGAATACCCCGGGGCACTAGGAGTTCGAGACTTCGGGAAACTTGGGAAGCTGGGATGTTGGGGTTAGTCGGTCGAAGGCCCAGACCTACCTCTCCCTGCCTCTACGTTTAACACGCCACCACATGTAAGTGTGGAACCTTTGAGAGTCTGGGTTTCAGAGCTCCAGATGGTTTGGGTGTGGTGTAATGGATGAGTCAAAAGGGCTGAAATTTGGAGCCATGTGGCAGGACTCCAGGAATGTTTCAGACATGGATAGGAAGGACGAAGGGTCGAAGGCCCAATGATCATGAAGGCATGGGGAACATCCTTTGTAACCGCCTCTCTAGCATCCATGTCATTGCTAAGGGATGAAAACCATGGTCAATTCCGTGCTAGGTGGAATGGTATGAATGGGGTGAATCCACATGGGTGCCACGTGGCCTTTGACCAATGATGCCTGAAGAGCTTCGGAAGGGAATAACTTCCAATCCAGAGCTCATATTTGAGTATGGTAACATTCGTTGGAAAGCCCTTGATGCACAAAAGGTGAAGGAGATCTCTGTAAGAGGATTGGAGATGATGAAGAAAAGATAAATTTTGATGCCCCATCCCTTAAAAAGTTACTTAAGGGGTTGGGTGTGTTACAGGTTTTCTCATCGGTAAGAACTAATTATTCCCATCATCAAATATTTTTTATGCGCTCATTCTTTCTTGCAAAGAGTTTGTCATCATCATTTCCATAATAAAGAAGCAATGGGAGTGGCAAATCACTAACCTTGAGAGGAAGAAGAACAAGTTGGATGAAATCATTACTTGGTAGTAACAACACAAAGATCACAACCAACATACATCCATTGATAGTTCTGATCTCTTCTAGGAAGATCTTGATGCCCTGAGGAAAGATAATGATGGTTAATTATATGGAGCCTTTGAGGCAAGATAATGATGGTTACTTATATGGAGCCTTGGAGATGGTAGATTAGCATAGAGCACCAAATGTTTCAAAATGAGGATGGACCCCTTCCTCTTGGCAACCTTATGGAGTTGTTACATCAATACACACAAGAAGAAGAAGCAAGCAACACAAATTCAAGACATCACACAATTTTAGTTGGTCAAGCTCATAGACCTATCATCGTCAAAGTATTCTTAGTAAATTATGCCCGTAGAGTAAGCCCAATATATGATTGGTTAAGAGACAAATTTGACTTAGTAAATTCAATCAACGAAAATGTAATTTTCAATAACTCTTTTGAATAACAATCAACATATGAAAGGATAAGGGAGTATGTGAAGAGTCAAGAAGGAATATGAAGGGGCACATTTTGTAACTCATGTGTGTGTACTCAACTTATTGTAAATGGATTTTTTTGGCAAGTCGAACTTGAGAGGAGGATTATGTAAGCCAAATTTCAAACTCACATTTAACAAATATAATACAATCATGAAAATTTGTGGTGATTTTTTTTTATATATGTATATATGTATTTAGCTTATTGTAAAGGCATTTTTTTGGCAAGAAGAACTTGAGAGGATAATATAAGCCAAATTTCAAGCCCCCATTGAACAAATATAATACAATCATGAAAAATTTTGGTGAATAATTTTGTAATTCATTTGTTGTATTCCTTCATCGTTGAAATGTGAGTATATTCTTATGAATGCATGTTTTTAAGTCTAATATTTTATTTTATGTTTTCCTAGTGCACAATGGCTTAATGAATGTAAATTATGGATTTATTGGTTTGTAATAATACAATGTATCTTGGACAATAGAAGAATAGACATGTTTATATTGATTTTCGAATAACTTTAACAATTCTGTTACTTAAGCATATATATTTCATTCTAGCTATTTTAATTTAGCAATTTTGTTTATCTATTCAAACCCCCAACACATCTTATTCTTAAAATTCATAAAAATTAAATTATAAACAAAAAAAAACTCAAAAAATGGTAACCCATAAAATGCATAAAAATTAAATTATAGAAAAAAAACTCAAAAAGTAGTAACCCATAAAATGCATAAAAATTAAACTATAGACAACAACAACAAAAAAAAAACCTCAAAAAATGGTAACCCAATGCTTCAAGATAGAGGAATCATCTTAAAAGTGGAAACTCTAATTTGGTTATTTAATGAGTTTTGTGTGAAAGTGGAATTGGGACATTTTCATGCGTCAACAAGGAGTGACTTGTTATTATCAGTTGGTTGATGTTTTTTATCTTATCCCCACTTGAGAAAGTGATCAAATATATGGATATATTAATTTTGCAAGTACTTTCTTATAGGTTGAAGAATTTAGTGTCTCTATCCCCTACCTTGAGCTACAAACTTCGTGATTTTAGTCCTCGTTGTTATTGAGTTTTATCTTTTCTTCTCTTCCATTAATTGTCTTGTAACTTCACCCATTTCCATCCTAGAATGCACATTGCCTAAATAAAAGAGATATGCAATTTGCCTAAATTAAGTGGTGTATTCACTCTTGAATTGCTATGAAAATGTGGATTCACGGATTCATAATAGAGTTGTCTTATTTCTGCATTTGGAAATCGAAATTGTTTATGAATTTTCGATTCATTTATGATTGTTGTCATAAGATTGTTCAAGGTGATGGGGGAATAATTTCTTATGGTAAAAAATGATTCATGAAAGTCAGGAACCATTTCTATCCATTGGAAATTATTCTAACATGAACTCATAAACCAACACCCAATTAGGGTTATTTTGTTTCTAACTTTGGTTTCCTTGACTTCAAGGTCCCTCTTGGAGAGAAAAGGAGAGGATGGGATCACATGAGATGGACCTTTGGACAAATAAAGCCTCAATAACCCCAAGCCTTGTGTTTTTATTTACCAAGCTATCGAGCCTCTTTTTTTCACAATGAACAATACAAAGAGAGCAACATGTATGAGAGAGGCCCAATTATGCTCATTCATAATGAAAATGGAACATCGGTTCCTAGTGAGAGAGGAACTTGGCACAACAATTTAATCTTTGAGAAAATAAGTAAGTTAATCTTGGACAACGATTCTTGAAGAAAAAATACTTTCCAAGTTGCCAACTGTTGTTCCTGAGTCTGTACTTAAGGCTTAAGAGTACAATGTCAAGGCATCCAAAAGTGGGAAAAGATGGAGAAGAGAGAAACGTCAATCTTTGGTAAAGGAAACTAGGGAAGATTCCTACGTTGGCATTGTCTAGCTTCCAACTGTTTCTGGATAGTTATATCTTGTTCAATGGCTGCCCATGAATGTTCAAGTTCGACCCGGTTAGTAGCAGTTTTAAGAATTGTGTCGAAAAGACTCAAAGCAATGTGCATTTGGTCCAATAGTCCAGGTTCGATATTAGGCTGTGTTGGTATAGGGACAGTCATGGGGGAACAGTAAAAGTAGGAAAGACTTCAAAGAGAGATTAAGTGATGTCTCGATTTGGTCGAATAAAAGAGCATTTATGGTTTTAGGAATAAAATAGGGATGCAAATCAAAGGCTCTTTCCCATAACTGTATTATACTTTAATCAAAGATGTGAGGTGGGGGAAAAACATTTAGCTGTCTATAGTGTAAGGCTTCCACCAGGGGAGAATATCACGGATAAACAGAAGAGGAAAATGTAAGGAAATAACCGATGTAGCAGAGAATATATGTAGAATTCTGAAAATGCAGATTGGTCTTACACCCACTGATAGCTAGTGCAGAGGAAAGACAATAAACAATTACAGAAAACCAAAATTCATTCGCTATAGTAGTGGTCATACTAAAGTATAACGAAGCACATCAATTATGAATATGAAATGAAATGAAATATGAAATACAAAGAAACAAACTTGTAACATAGTCGTGACGGAATTGAGAATCTTCAGATTTGCTTGTATTAACTTCTCAAATGTAAAAAATTCTATTACAATCGACATAAAAAGGTCCAACCCTGTTTATTTATTTCTGTGATATATTTATATAATTTTACAAATCAGGTAGAATCTCAATAGTCACAAAATTTCGGTTATGACAGGGAGGAGAGAAATCGCTCCATTTCTCCTTCTCTGTCTTCACTTGGTGTCAGGCATTAGTCGTCGCGCAGACTCGGTACAGACAACACATCTTTTGACCAGCTAAGATATTAACCGAGACGGTTCTACCTAATAGCTGGCTTCAAAGAAGTAACATTCTTGGGCTAACTACTACAGCTTGTCTTCCATCTCTCCATCGATGTTGTTGATGGCACTTAGGTGCATGTTGGGTTTGATCATGCACTTATCAACTTGGACTATGTCCATCATAGTCATCTGAGAGATATCGTCCGAATCTCTTTCTTCCTTTTCCTTCAGATCAAGTGAGATCTGTTCCACATTCATTTGCATCAATGCCTTCGCTGTCAATACCCAACAGCTTGTCATCTATAGAATTAAAGGCCTCCTCTAAGGAATTGGTTATCTTTTGGGCTTGCTGCTTGCCTTCGACGATGTTATGCTCCCATTCCTTTAACAAAATGTTTCCTCGGGTTTTCTCTGAAATGGTGAACCTGGGAGTACCCACTGAAACCCTATTGTTTGTGGCTATTACCGCCTCCTGGAAGGTGACCCGAGCCACTCCTACATCCCTTTCTCTGGCCGATAAGTTCTTGGAAACCTGATTGACCAACAGATAGTTTTCCCGGATCTCTCCCACTTTGGCGAGCAAATTCTGTTGTGCCGAAGAGATTCTACTCCGAATCTCGATCGCCTAAGATTTGAACATCCTGATGTCTATCATTCTGTTCTTGGTGATCTCCACCCTAGCCTGCAGCTGCTCAATCATTCCCTCTACTGACTCGCTTGCATCCGACCATCCTGGACCACCAATTGTGCTTGCTCAAGGTTAGTTTTGAGCATCTCTATTTCATTTTTATCGGCCAATCTGGCCTGCTCTATTTCCACGCTCACCTGATCTTTAGCATTCTCTGTTGTTGTGGCCAGTCTAGCTTCCAGGGTCATAATTAGGCAATTTTTTCTTTTAAGTTGGTTCTTTAAGAGCCTGACTGAGAATTGATTCGCCGAGGCATACGCTCCTAGTGTCCCTGCTATTTCAGTGGTGAATTACTCATTCTTTTTATTCTTTCCATCAGTTATGAATTTATATTTCTTGGCAATCGACTCTCCTTCTTGATAGAATTCCATTTTCACTACTGCTTTTCTCTTTTTATCGAATAAAAACTCATTCAGAGGGAGTTCTTCTACTCTTATTGGCCTCAGCTCTTCATTGAATATCCATCCCTCCTCGATATTTCCCTACGTCGACTGCAGGGGGGTGATTGATGTAATGGGTTCTCCAATCTGTTTCGCCTATTTTCCAGGAGTATCGACCGAAATCTTCTTCTTCGACGGTTCTGGAGTCTTTATCTCTGTCTCTGGATTCTGTTCCTTTGGCAGGTCTAGAGTCTTTTTCTCGGCTTTCATATTCTTTGTTTGTTCCTCCTCATCCTGGTTCTTTCCTTGATCAGGATTCGCATCCTTAGAACCTTAGGCATCCTTCTGTTTCGTCTCCGAAATACCTGGACCCTCACCTTGCAACACAACGGGAAGACAACTACGTCGATGTTCCTAGAACTTCAGAACAATGGCTCTATCCTTGGGTGCCAAGGATTGTATCCAGGCCAGAATCTCCTCATAGGACCTTGCTCCTCATAAAATGTCATCCGAGGGTGAATTCTCATGCTCAAATCTCTTGAGCCTGCAATTTTCCAAATGGCTGCTCATGACCCTCTGTGAATCATGTTTCTTGTATTCAATGGAGACCAAATTTAGGTCTTCCAAGGTGGTAGCCTTGGCTTTGGAATGACCAAAATCTAATAAAGAATAAGAATTCAAATGAATGGGAAAAGACGACCATACCTTCTTTGAGTACCCTTTGAGCTCTTTACTTACACCGCCAATTACTGTCTGTCGGGCGACCTCGCGACAAGCCAGCTTGTCAGGAATGAACAATGGCAGTGCATGCGGGGGAACAGAAGCCCCAAAAACTCTGAGGTATGAAAATTATGCCTCCACGTACCAGTCCTCTATGCTGCTCATATTTTTCACTATGCTATATGAGATATGGGGTGGCGGGTGACCAAAAATGGTGACATGCAGGGGCACCATCACCCAGTTAAAAATTTCATACGCGAAATTTTATTCTTTGTTTTCCCATAGTTTTTCATGATATACATGTATGGGTTTTTCTTCAGCTGGAGTCTAACCCCAACTCATTAATGGAAATGGTATCATAGAAAAAATTGCGTCCATAATANTGTGACCCGATTAGTCAAGTTATCTGAAAGCATCCTTGCCCAGTCAAAGGAAACGCCTTCTGCGACCCGAAATATTAAAGGCACCCATGCAAGGAAAAAGTGTGATGTGTCCTCTTTCCCATATAACCGACATGTCATCATGGTCACATATTTGTATTGTGGCTCTAAAGAAGCGATTGAATATATGCCGTGGTTGTCATCTTTGAACTTCGCTGTGTTCAAAACCCAATCCTTTATCAAACTGGCCATGGTTTTATCATATTGTACGCATTCCTTCTCCTTGAACTCCTCCAAGAACTCAATGCCATACACGTGGTCAGACGTCGCAGGCAGCTTATACATGGATTGCAGGTGTTCCGGCCTGAAAGTCCCGATGGTGACTTTCTGCTCGTTCATGATAGTCCTGGTCGGTATGTCCACATGATCCAACGCCCATCGGACCATGTCATAATATGGAAGAAACCGTGTTCAGGATGCTACTCTGTGCATTCTGGATTGGATGACTATTTTGTACTTGGTGGTTAAATCATCTCTTTCGTTGTCGTCGGAGTCATCGGAATAATCCACCAATTCTGCTTGCAAAATATCTGAAACATGTGACCAGTTCGGGATCGAGTCGATACTTCGGGGCGAAGTATCGAAGACATTGTCTGAGCCTTGTCCTGAAACCTCAACATTTGCCTTTGCTGCTTTCCGTGGAGCCATGGCTGAAGCTTGCGTTTTAGCTCTTCTACGATAGAACTGCGTATACATACAGAAGTCAGTTTACTCAGAAGTGATGAGTTCTATGTGCTATGAAAATACATTCATTATAATGAAGCGCAACTCTCACATATATTTGAAAACTCGGTACCTTTCAAAACAAGCCTGTCAAATCATAATTAGAAATAAATCTTTGCCGTAAAAATCTGATCTTGTATTCATAGATTTACCCTATTTCCTCATTAATGTCATAAATTTTGGCGGTTTAAAATTCAGTTGGCGTATGGAGAGAAAAGACTTCCTCGTGAATCATACAAGCATCAAAATGCGGGATATGTCTTGATTTAGCTTAATTAATCCAATCTCGCCAACGTTAATCCATATCTCGCTACTCATTATATCGGGGATTTTCCTTTAACATTTCGAGTCTCCAACTCACGAGACTGCGAAGATCAATTTTGGTTTAATTAAAGGTAATCACGATTTGGGGCTTGATTACTTTTATAATTATTATATTCCCCATATCGCAACTTGGAGCTTCGAAGATAAGTTTCTGGGAGATTTACATGCCGAGCTGCGAAACCACGAGATTGCGATAACATGACTTAATTAAAAGGGGATATAATCTTGGATTAAGTGATTAATTAATCAAGTTATAATTGCATCGTGAATTCACGAGTCAGGGTTTAGACGCTATAACCTTCGAAAAAGATACTGCTGAGTGGCGAGACACCGAGAACAACTTTTACCACGGTTAGCTTTTACCTTTAATCCTTAACATGGGTTATTCAAAAGGAACTCGTGTCCTCGGCTATCGGGGCTGTGATAATAAAATTTTGGGTTTGGAGAACACTGAGGCACGAAACCCCGACGACGCTTAATCATGAGTTAGGGATAACTTTACCCTCATTACAGTCTTGAGTGAAATTTAAAATCATTTTGTCGTTTTGTGACTCGGGACGTGAGAACATATGAGTTATAATATCTAACCTGCGAGATCCCGAAGGAGAACAAAAAGAGGAAACATTTTTACGAAAGGTAGGACTTGTTTCGAGAGTAGAAAAATCATCGTTGCTTGCGTGATCAAGCTTCAGAGATCATCGATATCTCGGAGGGAAAAAGAAAACCATATTTAGATTTCAAGCATCAAAATGAAAATTGGGACAGGCTAAAAAACAAGGGCGGCTCCAACATAGGCTCCAACTAGGGATCCCACCTTCCTGTGAGGCGGGAAGAACAGTAGACCACGTGCCAATATTGGGTAAATGGAGTCACAACTCAATCAGGTGGAAAGGTTGTCGAGGAAAGAGGATCGAAGGGGGAAAAAGACTCTGTTCTTTACCTTGAAAAGTTTTTTCAAAATCATATACTCTTTCCAAAGACAGCTGTAGTCCCTTTCACAATTTTCCCTTTCCCACTACTAAATTTAGGTATGTTTTAAGTCAATCAAAATAGTCCTAGGAGACTCAACAGATCTTGTGGCTCTCGGCTTGCTTCAAAAGAATGAGATTATGTGTTTTTAACTGGGGAGTCCCGTCTGAATTTGGGATGTGGATCAGGTTTTAGAAAGCATTGGCTACCAGAGTAGAGTGGTATTCATGTATAACAACCTTACATATATCTCAGATATTGCTTCACTACCAGCGAGCCTGTTCAGTACCCCGGTGAAGTTATCTGGCCCCTTTTACTGAATTTCCTTTCACCACTTCGGAATATATTTATGCATTTAAATGTTGAGACGAGGCTAATCATTTCTAAATTTTTTTTCATCGTCTCTTGGACTAGGTGGGGGAAATCATTTCTGAATTTCCTTTCACCACCCATCTTATAATTTACTTTTTAGAGCACGAAGATGGGAGCAATCAGTCTGTATCAGGGCTGATATCTGTGTAATATTTTTCATTAGAGGTCTATCAACTTACTTTGATTTACTCGGTACCAACCTATTTTCATGTGGAATACCCTTCAATATAGTGTGGTATCCATATTGCTAAGACATGCTTATAGTGGTTAGTAAGGATCCTCGAGTTGATAATGGGCCACACTTTGATAAAGTCCACACTACGCCTCTATGGAAGTAGAGATTCATTATGGAGAGAGTGTTGGAATTGATTCATTCCAGTGGAAGTTGCAATGGCATCTCTATTATAATTTTTTATGGTTAGACTAATATGGTCAATAGGATATTGGTAAACATTGTTGTAATGTCTCATTTAAACCATACTTCTTGAGGGAAATAGATGCTTACGGGGAGGATAAGAACATTGGCTAGATTGCTAATTAAATTTCAAGGGAAATTGAATTTGTGGGCCTTGCAAATATCATATAGGTCATCACAAATAATGCATGTTCATGAAAAGTAGTTGGGGCCATATTCGGTAAAGCTATGACCATATTAATTTTTTGAATCCATGTGTGGTCCATTATTTAATTCTTTCTTTCAAATCCATTGTTGTTGAAGTTCAATGGATGAAAACAATATGTGAAAAGGTGAGAAAAATTCTTATTTTTATCACCAACCACCAACATGCACAAGATTTGTATAAGTAATTTACCAACCTCCAACTCTAAAGTTTGGAGAAACTATATTTACATCCCATTATATAATGAACAAGTGGTTAGTAGACATGTAGTTTGTGAGCTTTAAACCTTTACAATATAGAAATTCACACCCTAGATTCTTTATAAAATAGAAAGGAAAACAATAACATTCATACACAGTTCTTAGAAATTTACCCTCGAAACCCTTAACATGGAAAATAAAAAAATGTTTAGAGATGCACCTCTAACTCTATTTTTTTTAAATTCATCATTTACAATACAATATATATGATTCTGCGGCATCCAAAACACGGTTATGGGTGTTTTTTCGGTCAATTGTAATATAATCCCAGTTAAGGAATCTAATATGTCAACCCAAATTAGATTCCTTAACCAAAATTTATTACAATGGGTCAAAAAACTGCCCAAAACCATGTGTGGGACTAATTGTGAAAACAATATAACGCATACCCAACATCGAAAACTTTTTCTTCCAGTGGTTTTTAGTCTACAATGGAAAACATGGAAACAAAGTAGTGATTGAAAAATAGTCCTGGTTAGAGATACCATTCTTGATGAGGCTTGGTGGGGCCAAGTTGAGCTTTATGTTTCTATAACACATCCATTAGTTGATTTGTTATGACTTTGTGATTTGGATGTGCCTAGGTTAAGTGAAATTTATGAGGGAACTAATCATATGTTAGAAAGAATTCGAAAACTTATTGAAGAGTAGGAGCCTCTTTTATATGGCACCATAAAGGACATAATAATTAATAGGCATTAGAAGAAATATAATACCCATCTGTGTTATTTATCCTATGCCATAAATCTGAAGTATTATGACGAGGTGTGTATGTCTAAATTTTTGGGTAAGAGGAAGGCTCCAAACAACAACAATGAGATGTCCAATGGTTTAGAGAAACATTTTCGATTTTTTTTTTTGATCCGATGGGGCTCTTGGAGCTAAAGAACCAACTTACTTCATTTATCACAAAAAGTGGTGCATTTATAAATGTAAATGCACTCATTGATAGGAGAAATCCAAGAAATCCTCTTAATCACGGTCATATTATGGTACCCAAACTTCGGAGTTTCAAACCCTTGAATCTCAAATTATTTTAGAGGTTTGTAGTGCTTCAGTGGAAAAGAGATTTGTAGAACCTATGGGTTCATCCATTCAATCAAGAGAAATACACTTCAGTATTCAAAGAAAAATATATTTTGTACATTCACTCAAACCTTTGCCTCATCTCTCGATTGAAGGTAGATTATGAAAATGGTCCTTGGAAGCGATGGGCTGTAAATCTTGAAGGTGGACATAAATTTCCTATATTGTTTGCTAGCTAACCTGTGTTTGGGTGGTTCTTCCCTTGACCACTTTTTTAAGCCTATGGCTTTCCTTACCAATCACTAAGTCTTCTTGTCACCTTAAATTGTATTATTCATTTAGGATAATAGTGAATTATACTCAAGTGATGACTCAATTATTTAGTTAAGATTTCCTATCCTAGTCACCAAACAAGACATTAGGATCTAGAGCAAATCTCTCTATGAGGTGGCATCACCCATTGTACTAAATATTTGTAACTTTGGTGTGAATAATTGAAGAAGTTAGCTTGAGGAATTTTTTTTCATATCGTTGGTTTTGTCTTGTGTGTTCTATTTCTTATCATGGTATAATAATCATTTTTTAATACAACATAATCATACTCAACAAAGAAACTCTTCAATCTGTTCTAACTTATTTGCAAGTGATGTAAGCCAAAGTAGAACTGTTTCAAACTCAGACTCATATTTTTCATAATAAAATTCAACGGAAGGATTATCAACATTATGAACTAGTCCTTATTTAGAACAATCCTCTTTTCGATAATGTTGATGATGATTCAAATCAAATTTCAGTGCAAGAGAAACTCAATGAGACAACTTCAGATACCAGTGCAAATTGACAATGAAGTTGTGCATGAACAAGTTCATCTTTCTGTTTCTAAGCCAGTCACCAGACCTTGTGAATAAATACAAGTCACAAAACATCCAAATAGTTTAGGATATGACAAATACAATGGATTTCATATCTTAGATTACTCCAAACTGATTAAGTTTGTGAGTGGAGGATTTCTTGATAAAGGGATATTGGAAATCAAAGAAGAAAAAACAAAGTGTTAACATTGCAATTGAATTGGCCACATGAAAGATAAATGTTTTGATCTCCATCCTTATCAACATTATAGAAAGAAGAATCATGCAATGAATAAATGCTCCAAGTGAAAAAAACCTACAACATTAAACATTCACTATGATTGGATCAATCCTTGGCAATGGTCATCAATATATAAATGATTATATAAGTCTTACCGAAGAATTCAATATTCAATAAAGACGTGTCTTGCAACATATAGTGAAATAAGTACAGTACTAGGCTTGCACCTTATAGGAGGGATTAAAATGATGAAACTCTCATGCACCTTAAGGGGGAGAGTCCACAAATCAAATGAAGATGGTTCATGATCAACCAAAAACCACCTGTTGTCTATCCTTTCAACTCACAAAGGGAGGAATTGATGATGGTTTTCAAACTTAAAGTTTCGACAACAAAACAAATCGCCTGATGGGAAACAAAACAAAATTTCCAGATGGGAAAATAAATCATCAGATGGGAAACAAAACAAATCACCAAATGAGAAACAAACAAATCGCTAGATGGGAAACAAACAAAATTTTTAGATGGGAAATAAAACCAATTGCTATATGGGAAACAAAACAAATCACTAGATGGGAAACCAAACAAAATTGCGAGATGAGCAACAAAAAAAATCACCAAATGCAAAACAAACAAAATAGCTAGATGGGAAAGAAAAAAAATCCCCATATGGGCAACAAACAAAATTTCCGTATGGGAAAACAAATTTCCATATGGGCAACAAAATAAATCATCAAATGGGGAAAAAACAAATAAAGGGATGGGCATCAACAGTCTATAGGTGGTATACTTTGGAAGAATTATGGTTCAATGTCTTGCAGTTGAATCATTATAGGACTGGGATGTTGATTTTGAGAGAAATGGTGTGGACATTTTTGTTCACCTAGATGGTCATTCAACCTAGCAGAGGACAACTAGATCCTCTTCATTGCATCTTGGCATTGATTGAGTTGTTAGGCATTTTCAAGGATGTGTCAAACTTGAAGTTGATTCACTTCTCTTGGTTCACTCTCATCAAATTGGAGTTCAACATCCAGTTTTGACAGTTTTTTAGATAGATTTTTCATTAAATCTCAAAACAAAGTCTTCTGAAAGATCCAGTTGTTATGGGAAATCTCACCCGGTGGACAGGTTGAGTTCTCCTTAGCTGAGTTTTCTTCAACTAAGAAAATTCTAAGAAATAGACACTAACA
>JASDQU010260983.1:3131-15630 GCA_032191745.1 Picea mariana
GGATATCCTGGGATTTTACTCATATCCAAAGGTTTGTAGTTTCCTGGATCCCATTGCGAAGTCATAGTTGGCTTCGTCATCAGTGGAGTCGCCAGATAGTTTCCTTGAAACTACCAAAGAATAGGGGGAAAAAAGGTAGTGGAGTCGCCAGGTAAGCTTACAAGAAAAGGCTTCTAAAGAAAAGCTTACCAAAGGTTTGTCGTTGAGGAAAATAGATTCAGTGTTCCCCAACAACGATGCCAAAATGTTATCGCACAGTTTGTAGGTTAGGTTTAAGTAGCTTTGAAGGCAAGGCTCAAACTGGCGTAATAGGAGCTTCCCCACCCACTGTCACTTCGATGGGGAGCTCTTTCTATTCAGGGTGGCTAATCCCAAGGGAGATGTCCCTAGCAATCTGGGGCTCTGAAGGAAAAGGATCAAGGGTTTATAGGGCTCAAAGGTTAAAGAAAGCTTTCCCTTCACAGATTACTGCCAAAAGGATAGTCAAAGAAAAGATAATCTGCTGATAGAGCACCTGTTTGCGAGACAAGGCAAATGAAACTAAAATGTGCATACAGTGATTAGTACTTCAAAATATAAATGACTATCTTTAACACATATGAGCAATAATGAATGTAATTATTGAACCCCTGGAGGGCGTACTTGTTGTTGCTGCAGGACCACACCCGATGGACATGTACACATGAATGAATGATTAGCTCAGACCTTCATGGGGTTGAAAGCCCACAGATGGATGTGTAGCCCAAGCCAGGGGCAAGCAGACATCATAGATTTGCACTATGAAGAAAGAAGGATGTCACCTTTGGAGGCACCTTGGCAGACCTAGACCCAGGGGGATCTTTCTCTTCCACATAGACGATGGCCCTAGAAGGCCCATGATGTCATCATGACCCTGGACGTTATCCAGAGCTAGGGTTTCTGTTTTTGAGGCATTTATGAGCCTAGTGGCATGTGTGGSCTTCATCTGGGGTCATACCCAAKTGAMTTTYACTTTATTTAATTAATAATTAATTAATTAAATCAATTAAATTAATTAATTAACCATTTTACCTCTAAAAAGTGGTTTATCCCTCCTTGTGGCTTCTCTGGCCACTGAAAGTCACTTCTCATCATCCTATCCTGTAGTGTTATTCCTTCTGATTCCGATGAGCTATTACACTAAGAGGTTCCTCCAAGTATTTTTCCCAATATGACCTCCTTAGTGAATTTAATTAACATATAGCCCAAAATAACTCAAAATTATGGAAATCGTCGGACTGCAACGGAACCAAAGCCAAGTTGTGCGAAATGGATCATGATGATGAAATAAGATGAGCGATGCAAGTCAAGCCCAATAAAACCCCTCAATAGCTCTTGTATTCGCTATCACCATCGTCTGGCTACTCTGGTCAGCATAACACTCAGTGATATAATGATGTCCCAAAGTGGGGACATTACAAAGAATTGGGAGGTGTGTGTTCAACATGTTTAGGAGATGTTGTCGAGACTGAGAGAGCATTGAATAGTTGGCATTATGAGCAAGAGTTCATATCCTTTGCATTCTATTTCCTCACTAGATTTCATCGTTGCTGACTCACCAGCAGTTAATTTGCCTAATTTTATGCAATGTTATCTTGTTATCCTTAATTTCTACTGCCCAACAAGAGTAGGGACATTGTAAGTGTGCATGCAAACTCAGAATTACATACCTCAAGATAACAGAACTTAAGTTGTCGAGGCTATAGAGAATATAGAAAGAAGTTTGATATATATTGCTTGCATATTCATGACATAATGTATTAGAGTCATTATAGGGACAGCATGGAGCACAATCTATGCTGTATATTAATTAACTATATTAATTTTTGTGTTGGCAAAGCTGTATGTACCATGTACACTGAGATGATAATGGTAAAGAAAAGTGCATAATAAAAACATCTATACATTTTCCAATCCTTACGACTCCAAGCTTCTTACAAAGTGGTGGCAGGGAAATCCCACTGTCTGTAATAGAAGTCTATGGTGTGAAAAGCTCTCTGTTAGGAATACAAGTTTTCTCATTTGTTTACTTTGTCCTTTGTTATCGTTAGACCTTGCATATCTTCTTCATTAGGTTTTCATATGAATTTCTACAAAAAGTCCATACTTAAAGGCATCAAGTTAGTAGCTGATTAATTTAGTTTATTATTTGAACCCATAGATTATTGTGGAACTTAAGGATGTCTAGTTCAGCTCTGCAGAGATTTTTGTAATTTTAGGAGAAGAAACAATCTATAAAGGACAAGACAGATAATAGTGAAGCTTTCAGGGAAACATATTAAACTTGGTTGCTTTTATTGGTATACTTCTTCCATATGAGCTTTACTAATTTGGTTGTTTTTCTATGTTGTCTGCAGGTATGCTACTATCGCTACGTGCATTTTTTCTCCAGTGGTAAATTCTTGTAAAAGGTCAGCTATTCTATACTTGAAAAAGCAGATTTGGTGATATCGACCTTCAATGATTCTTTGTAAACATGTTTTTACAATTTGTTCCCTTACTGTTATAATAAATTCAGAACTCATCTCAAAAGTTGAAGGAGGTTGCAAAAGCTATGCATGGATGGCCATTGAAAGTTGAGTCTGTCTTTGGTGGTCGCTACACAATGATGAAGGATTAGGTTTTAACTTTTCCTTGCATTCATTATTTTTTTTTCTACAAATGATTATCTGGCTTCTAGGAGGAGGCCAAAAGGATTGTTAAAATTCATTCCAGTGTCACACATTGATTAGGAAGTGTTGGATGGCATGATGGGACTTGAAAATTGATTGGACATCTCACTTAGTTTTTTCACTACTGGTTGCTTCTGCAGCTATCCAAAAAACATTTTCCTATCATATCTGGCTGACCAAAACTTTACCATAGAAAATCACTTTTATTTATGTTGTTGAGAACTATCCTCATTGTATATGCCTATTGAAGCACCCTCTGAGCTTCTTTACCTTTTTCTGTTGGTTTTGAATCAGTTTGTAAATCTTCATCATATTCTTTTAGCATAGGTTTTGTTATCACTTGAAATTGTCTTTTGAGAAAAGTCTTCAAAGGGTTCTGAATGAACAGATTAGATTCGTTGTGCCTGTCACTAACAAAGAATCTCTCACATTGGGATCATTGTTTGCTAAAGAGGAGTGATCGTAAGATAATGTTGTTTATTCAAGACCTTGAAATATGCTAAACCATTTGAATCAAAGAAAAAATCACGCAGATCTGTGATTGAAAATTGCAGATCAGCAAGCAGATTCCTCATATATGTGAACTGATTCATCAATTTCGGCACATATTGTAGGAAAGATTGAATTGAAATTCGTAATTGATTGGTACCAACTCCAAATAACCAATGGATAAGGTGGAATAGAAGAAAACCAACAAGATAATATTAGATTAAATTTTTCTAATTAGAGATCCTAGGACTGAATCCTTAAGCAAAGAGAACAATCACAATGTGAATTGAATTTTCAACCATTAAAACTATTTATAAAGTACACAAACTTTTTTCCATTACTCATACATGTCAAAGTACATAATTCTGATACAATTTCAGATCATGCTTTCCATCGGGAACCAAAGGGGACAAGATTGAATATCGCTACTTCATACCTTATTGATCTATAAAGACCTCTAACAGTAGTTGTAGGACTTAGAAGACAAGAAGACAAGGACCACTGAAGAAGAGTGAAGGACATTGAGTGGCACTAATCCCTTCAATCCTCCTCTTTCTCCTATCTTATACTTGAATATTGTCATGTTCCCATTTTTGGATTCCTCTGTTCAGCGGTGGAAATGACTTCTGTGCCTCATCAGTAAAGAAAAAGAAAGTCAAAAGGGGTTATTTAATGTCACTCAGTTAGGAGATATTATGTATTTAAAGTGACATTAGATTAATAAGTTACTTATATATTATTAAAAGTGACTTTTGATCCCAAAGTGAAAGAAAAAGGGGGATAAGGTTCATATTTGATTTAGTCAAAAAGGGGATACGGGTTACATTTGATTTGGTTAAAAAACAAAAAATTCTAGAAGGCATGGAAAAAGGATAAAAGGAGGGGTAGAGCCTCACTTTGGAATTATGATTTGATCTCTCATTTTGGAAGTGCTCTTAGAGCCATTGTTTCGTTAGGGTTTAGCAAAATCCTTCCACTATTGGTTTGGTTTCAGTGTGCAATATCGACCCTAGCTAGACAAGAGGGGAATCCATCCAAGATTTCCATTTGAGCTTGAATTTTGAGGTTTGGTTTTTAGGAGGAGGAAGATTGGCTTGCACAGGAGATTGGTGGAACCTTACAGAGGAGGTTGTACTCTGATTTCATAGGTGCTAGGGGAATTTTGGGAAACTGTACCAAGAGTCACCCCCGTGGTTTGAGAATAGGGTGTCCCGCGAGGCCCTTGCTGGTTGTCCAAACTTGTCTCGCGAGGCCCCATTGGTTGTCCAGTCTCGTCTTGCGAGGCCCTCTGCAATCTGAAGTTGCAGATTTGTTTCAGGTATGCGCAACCGGATTGCTACAGTAGGTGTTCTTGGAGTGACTCGTCATTGTCTTCAACAGAGGTTTACAGGGTTATTACATCACTCTTGGAGGAGTATTGGAGATTTGGAGTTAGCCTTTTGCAGATTGGAGAAGCCATCTACTAAGAGAGATCAGGGCACTACACCAGGTTTTGGTTTTCAGTTTATTTTTGTTGATTTATCACAACTGCTACAACAACCCTAGTCATTGTATTGTGTGGTCAAAATTCCATTATTAATAAAATGCCATATTATCTCTTCTATCATTGAAGAAAAAATGAGGTACTATGAGGCTTCCTAAACAAGTTTGTCCTTGAATTGAAATTGGGCTCTAAGTTTTGCTCCCAAACTGTCCTTTGCTACTGTTTATGGCAGCAAACAATCAAGTAACTTTCTGCTCATAAGTTTTATGGTTAAGTGTTCTTTGAGGTGCCCTTCCAAGTGTTTTCATAACCCAATGTTAGCACATGCAATATAACTCAAAACAAGTAACACTCTAGATCTGGATCCCCTTGATCAAAATGGTCAATGAGCCTCTGAGTGAAGTCTATATATGCCATGATCTGATTGTGGCTTAGGGTGATCAATCCATGGTACCACCAATCATGAGCTTTGCCATCCAAGTGCATGGTGGAAAACTTGATGGATTCCATCTCTCATGGGGTTAAGTGGTATATAAGTATCCAGCTTTTGTACCCACGCCCGTGTTGTCATTTTGGCCGTGCAATCAAAGTATGGGATTTCTATCTTCCCCATCCTTCGTTCCAGCTCATAATTGCTTCTGTGATTCGGCTTAGGTTTATGTTTGAACTTAAGCTGGCAGTATTGGTCCAAGGACATCTGTCTCTGAATTCCCAAGTCTAGCTCATGGTACTCCCTGGTACACTGAACCATCTGCTCAAGAATATCATCCACCTGTTCTTGTTGTGACTGCCCATCTGTGAACATGGGTAAGTATGTTCTAGGAGTAGCCCTGCTACCCATTTTCCCATGTGGGGTGCCCCCTCCATGGCTCCCCTCTGACTAATGATATGAAATCTACTCAGAGTTATATCTGGGAGCCTTCTCTGGGTTGTACATGTTCCCCCCTTGTGAACCACCAGTCTCTTTGTTTCCATATATCTCAGGTCCTTTCCCCTTATGAGTTATCTGTAGTAATAGATCGACTATTCTAGTCTGGTTCTCGTCCACATTCCTTAGGTTATCATCTACTTTTTTCAAGGTCTCAGTAATTTTGGCTTGTCCTTTGCGGGTTATGTCATAGTTCTCCTGTAGGTGAATGACCAATTTAATTTCTGTTTGGTTTATGGATTTATTGAATTCTCTTGCCAAGTAAGCCAAGCCCTAGGGTTAACCTTCCTCACTTGAACCCTCCATTTCGGCCTTTGTTTCACTTGCCTGTTTCTTCTTTCTGCCCATGTATATACCACTGCACCGATGCATGCACTAATCCTCACAGGCTGAGAGGATCAGAGCTCTGATACCACTGTAATGATCCCAAGCCAATTTTTTTCTTGAAACCACTAACTACCACTGTGTGTTTGTTGATTATTTGTTTTGCAGATGGCTATTGATGTTTCGTCCTTAGGGTTTGTTCCAGTTATTTAAATGGTTTTCATACAAGATCTATCCAACACATGCAAGATTACAAGAATACTCAAGATATGGGAAACACAAGCATAGATCTGACCTTTATTATGAAAAGCATGAACCAGATACAATATAGAGCAGATCTGGAATAGTCCTCAGATGGCTCCAATAGATAATAGATATGAGCTGCTACAAAATGATCCCGCTAAAAAAAAGATGTCTCCAAAGGATGAATACAATCTGAAGACCCAAGGTGCCAACAATAGGTGAATGCTCAACCCCCCCCCCTGGGCTGCTGGTACGTCCTGCTAGCTGAAAGAGATCAATATTTTGGCCTAGCTGAAGGAGATGCTCAAATCATTCCAAACTCCACCAAAATGTAGATCGGGATTGTTATCACAGAGTTTGTAGGATAGGTTTAAGTATATTTGAAGGCAAGGCTCAAACTGGTGTAACAGGAGCTTCCCCACCCACTGTCACTTCGATGGGGAGATCTTTCTATTCAGGGTGGCTAATCCCAAGAAAGATGTCCCTAGCAATATGTGGCTCTGAAGGAAAAGGATCAAGGGTTTAGAGGGCTAAAAGGTTAAAGCAAGCTTTCCCTTCATAGATTACTGCCAAAAGGATAGTCAAAGAGAAGATAATCTGCTGATACAGCACCTGTTTGCGAGACAAGGAAAATGAAACTAAAATGTTTATACAGTGATTAGTACTTCAAAATATCAATGACTATCTTTAACACATATGAGAAATAATGAATGTAATTATTGACGAAGTCAATGATTGCGATTAAAGATAAGACTTATAATGTCACTTCCTCAATAAATACAAAAGAGATACTTGCATTCAATGTATAAAATCAAATCCTTGTATATCACAATGCAAATAAATGTGCTCATACACCAATATTGTTGTTGCGTCACTATGCTACTAGGGTGACATCAAGCTTGTTCTAGGTTAGTTTATGTTGGGCAAGGAGGTAGACATTTTGCACACTAAGCCAATGAAAATATGCTACACATCAAAGCCAAGTGCTAGGTGACAAGATCACAACGTTTTAAGCTAAATAGGAGTTCTAAATAGGTGTGACGTCACTGGCTAGTTAGGGTTAGGTTAGCTAGACAAATAGGTGAACGTTTTGCTAAATGGACCAATGAAATTTCTCAAAACCTCTATGGCTATCAAAGGATGACCTAGCCGCAAGATTTAGACCAAACAAAAGTTCAAATAGGGCAAGACGTCATCAGAAATTAGGGTTAGTTTAGATGCTAGGGTTAGTAGGGTTTTCAACTTAAAAGGTTTAAAAAGGTTGTTTTAAACACAAAGAGCTCAACGTTTTAGTTTAGACTAGTGCCTTGGGTTAATGGAGTCAAATGGAGAAAGGCTAATGGCTTGGAAAGACTTAAACCTAAGGACGTGAGGGTTAGGTTTAATGGTGTTGCAATGGCAGGGCGACCAAATCAAAACCCTAAGGGGAGGAGGCTCATTCCGGTGTAGCTAAAGCTAGGCCTCATGCTCCTCCCTCTTTCCTTAAGACTCTTTGGAAAAACGGCTAGCTATAAAACATAAATCTATGGCTGAAAAGTGTTGCTTGGCGACAAGGATTTTCAAACCCTAGAAGTCAAACCCTAGGTGTAAAATAAATTAGGCCTAGGACGTCTTCTTTCTTCAATCTATGTTTCAAACTAACTCAAGAAAAAGATGAACTAGTGTAGTAATGGCTAGGCTAGATTCTTCTTAATCAAATGGCTAATCAAGCTTTTATCATGGGGACATAAAGCAAGGACCTACTTGTGTGCTTGCTCCCTAGGGTTTCAATGATTAAGCAAATAGCAACAATGTAACCATAAAAGTAAGATACTCTACCTACAACCATTCAATAAAGAAGTTTTTCATGCAAAATATACTTACAAATCAATGAAGAGCCAAATCAAACCCTAGTTGTAACACCTTCCAATGATAAAAACACCATGCATATGCCAAAGATAATCCTTACAATAGTAGCGCCTCACTCCAAGAGCCAAAATAACCAAGACAAGAGCTAAAAAAGTATCTCTCACAAGAGAGCAAGTTGTTGTATGTAAAAATGAGGCTCAACGTCCTCAATATATATCATCCTCATGACCTTTAATTATCAAAATAGGTCATTAAAAACAGTCGACAAGGCTGACTTAACAATACTTTATTATTTGTCACATTAAATGCTAAAAATGTCAAAAATGAGCTAAAAAGGGAGACGTCATGCCCCTCTAAGGGAGACGTTGGCCCTTTCAGGGCATCATCAGCATCCAGAAGGCAAAACGTTGGCCCCCTTGGGGCTCCTGCAACCTGCCACATGTGCCAAACAAGCCCAGCACACTGCCATCTGCTCCAGAAAATGTCCAGCCTGTCCTGGGTGGCGTCCTGGCTATCAAAGCCATCCTCCCATCTGCAGGGGTTGATCCCCCATAGGTCAAATCTCTTCCAAAGCTTCCTGATGAGGGTGTCCTTCTTATTCTCCATGCAAGGGCTCGTCATAACTCTGTCCTTCCTCTGCCATCCCAACAACCATCTGATGGGCTCTTCAGCCCCATGGAGGTCCGAGATGATCATCTCCCCATGTGTAGCAGTCCTCTGGTACCTGTCCGTCGGGTATGGTCCTGCACATCAAAGAATACGCCCTCCATGGGCTCATTAGTCCTAGAAATCATAGCAATGTAAATCATATCTCATCATTAAAGTTATCAAATATATTTATGAAATCCCTAACATATCATCTAAGAGCTCAAAGATATTACACAGATCTACTATACAAAGCTAAGGAAACCGAAAGAACAACCTATTGGGATAATACCCACAAGAAATGAAAAGTTTCTTCAGAAGACCATTCAAGCCATGTTTAACAAGGTGATATGGTTTCTAGGGATGTCCAGTCATGGTAAGACCAAGGGATGGTGTTGTCTGTGGGTGCCTTTGTAGGAGGTGAGATGTACCCGTCATGGATGCATTTTTTCCAAGCCCTTTATTGCCTTCATCTTTCTTTTATTGATTTTTCTTTCTTTTTACTACAAGGTCTGACCAGAGGACACTGCCTTGGCTTGGTGGCCAGAGTTGACAGTGTTACCCACTAGTATCTTCACAGAAATGATAAGGCTGTCTCGTGATGAGACCCCCTTTCCTTTGGACATGCAACCAAAGGTCACTGCCCTGGCTTGGTGACCAGATAGTGGCAATGTCATACTGCTAAATACTTATGAACATAATGGGTCGGCTCGCGATGAGACCTCCCATCCTCTTGGTTAGGTCTTGTTTTATTTTATCATTTTTCTTAGGGTCCCTTAGTTTCTTATCGAGAGGCTTTTTATTTCCTTCTCGGGGATCCCCTGGGTGAAGCATCTCTAGGTTTTATTTCCTATGGCTTTTATCTTTTACCAGCTGCTTTTACCCCCTGGGCCTTTAGCCCCTTCTTCCCACAAGACAAAGTGTAACCCTCAAAGTTCATCCTAATGGACAGACTAGGGGAAAGGGATGGATGAGCGGGGCATAAGATGTAAATATGATAAGATGGTGGGAGCGGATGATGGCTCTGCAAATCCCCTTTGGTGGATGACTAAAACCCATGAATATCAGCTTATTAAGTTACCCAATCAATCACCCCAACAATGGTCAAGTGGATTATTGTAAGATCCAAGCAGTCATCAGAAATGAAAGGAACCTAATGCATATATAAGAAGGTTATAACAATCAAATATGACACATACCATGATACCTCAGACCAATTACCTCATGAAGCAAGAGTTCTCTCAGATGAAAGCCTAGGCCAGTGGTGATGGAAACCACTACTGCTGACAGGACAAGTCTGGTGAAGAAAGAAAAAAGATGGGCCCTCCAGGGCCATGCTCAAGTCAATCCCACTCTCGGTACTCCATTTCTAGGACCATGTGGGCCTCGAGACATGATCTCCTAGTTATCCCTAGATATCGGGGATAATAAGGATCAAGGAAACCCCTCTAGGAAGTCGGAAGCTCAAATACTCAATCCTCCTCCATCAATGGCTGAAACCCTAATGCAGTATGCGCCCCCCTGAAGCCGTGAATAGCTCAAAAAGTCGTTCTGAATGAAGGATACCTCCAAAACCTCTGAAACTATCTGGAATGGTAGATCAGGTTGTGGAAACCCCGTAAGAGAATTTTCAAGTCCAGATTCTAGGTAGAACTCCCTAGATCTGAGAAATACTGAATCACAGGACGTCTTCCTTACCTCAAGGACATCCCAATCTGTAGCTGAAGATCTGATGGTGATAACTCTTCACGAAAGCCTCTAAAATGATGCTTGAGGACCTACAAATAGAACCCAAGTGCCGGAATACCCCCAAGCTCTCTTGATTGGCTGGATCGAACTCTTTTTCAAGTGATGGTGCGCCCTTGCTGGAAATTCCTGAATAGTACGACCCTGCTGCTTTCCTGAGTCGATAGGTGGATCTGTGATGAGTGTAGAATGGTGTGGGTGGAGTATTTCATCACCAAGACCAAGCTTGGAACAAGGTGAGTGGGTCTTTCACCACTGAGTTGCTCATAAGGGTTTGTGACAGCAAAACCCTCAAACTGTATGCTCAAGAGTAGTAACAAGCAAATACCAAAATCCAGAATGCCCAAGAAGTGCGCCCTAGCCTTCTCTTTATACTTTTTCTTCTATTTTCCTGTTGAGTTAGCTTAACTCCTAGAGTTAACCCTAACTCCAACTCTAGCTCTTCTATTTTTTCATTGAGTTATCTTTTAACTCTTTTTCACCTTTTTATCAAGTCAACTTAAGAATATAACCTTAGTTTGGTTGACCTTTCCCCTCAATGTGAGACTATGGCCTAGTGGGGACACCTAGACCACTAAGTCTTCCAAACCTTTTCATCAAGAGGTGGGGGACATTACAGACTCGTGCTCTCTCCTCCTTCCTAGCAAATAGCTAGCTCAAATGAAATACAAAGTCAAGACAAGAGGGCTTAAAGAGGGAGAGTGTTACTAAGGCAAGGCTCTTTCATCAAACCCTAAAAAAAAATGGCCCTAGGTGTAGATGACCTAGGCCTGGGACGTCCTCTTCCTATTGAAATAAAAAAGGTACAACTAGCTAAAGGGAGGAAGAAAAAGGAGTGTAGCTATGGCTAGGCTCTCTTCTTCTTCTTCAATGGCTAAAATCTTTTCTATCAGAGGACATGAGACAGGGACCTACTTGTGTGCTTGTCACCTAGGGTTTTTATTCAGCAAATTATAAACACATGTAAGAAAATAAGACTACAACCATTCAATTAAAAGGTTTTGCAGAAAAATACTTACAATTCATCAAGAAATAATCAAGCAAACCCTAGTTGTAACACCCTTCAAGAAAAACACCATAGAATGCTAAAAATCTCTTCCTTCAACAAGTGCACCTTCCTTAAATCAACCAATAACCCAAATAGGGTGCTAAAAATCAGACCTCACTATGAGTGAGTCAGTTGTGATGATAAAAATGAGAGTCAAAATCCCTCATTTATATAAAACCTTGACCTAAATTTACATTTTAGGTCAGGTAAAAAGGCCGACAAGGCCATAATATCAAATCATATTGTTTTTACATTTAATTGTCAAATTAAGTCTTAAATCAAACAGAAAATAGAGTAGAATCCCCTCTGAGTAAGACGTTATCGCTTCTTAGGGAAAATGGGGCATCCAGGAACAAGATGTTAGCCCTCCTTGGGCTTCTCCAAGCGTCCACACATGCCAACACTGCCCAGTCTGCCTCCTAATACATCCATAATGTTGGATGACATCATGGCCATGATGGGTGACGTCCCAGGCCTTCCAAGGCCAACGTTCCACTGAAAAGGGTCAATCCCCCCTAGGTCAGGCTTTGTCCGGGTGCCTTTGGTGGAATGTTCTCTTTTCCTCTGCTACAATGCTCTAGATCCATCTCCATCATGTCTTTGCCCCTTGATGGGGTCTCAACATCCACCTGGTGGGCTATTCAGCCCCATGGAGGTACGAACTGATCATCTCCCCATGTGTACCGGTCCAAATGGTACCTGTCCGTCAGGTATGGTCCTGCACATCAAAGGCTACGCCCTCCACAGGCTCATTAGTGACAGGGATCATAGAAATTTCAATCACATTTCATCATTAATATTATTAAATACATGCATAAAATCCCAAATACATCAATTGACAGCTCAAAGATGTTACACAAGCCTGCAATACAAGTCTAGGGAAAAGGACAAAGTGTCCTATTGGGCTAGTGTCTACAAGAGAAGGAAAGTTCCCAGAAAGACATCTTCTAAGCCATGTGAATGGGTGGTGTGGTCAGAGGAGGTCCAAGCATATGGGTGCAATGGAGGCCAAGGATGCAAAGGTGTTACCTATGGGTGCCTTTGTAGAAGGCGAG